>CM067372.1:102267822-102341916 GCA_034401795.1 Chaetoderma sp. LZ-2023a | reverse complement strand
CATGACACGTGTGTTCAAAATTTATGAGTAAATTGATCATGCTATAACCATATAAATATAAGCATGGCAGAATCAATTTTTCAATCAGAAACTGAAAGCCAAGACTAAAAAACGGACTTGAATTATTTCATGTTCATTAGTACTAAGCAGGATAAGTCATCTTAGTTATGGTGCATCAGACCCCACAACGAAAAAATCCTATTACGGCAGTACATCAGAAATGTTCAATCCCTCACAAAAACATGTTTGAAATACTTTGAAATTTGGATATTTAAAGGTGATCACAAACGAGAATTAGATTTCAACAAAAATGCCAAAAATAAAAGATTTTATAGTATTTTATGAATTAAAAAGAATTTGAGAAATTTTCACACTTAAAATTTCGGTTACGGTCATCAATTTTGACGCGCCATCACTTTCACGGTATGATACCATCACGTGAATTGTCCAGGTAAATTTAGATTACACAACATGTGTTTTCAGGAAAAGATGAAACTGGAGTCTAATAAAGTTACAAAGTGGACCATTAACTCCGATTTAATCTCTAGTTTAACAAACACTGGTCAGTGTTTCTCTTCCTTCTCATTAAAGTGGTGGTGTCCGAATGAGCTGTTGCGAGCTATCAATCATCAACAACATAATATTATTCACGCGATGATGTCACACCACAATAATCATTTACGCTGTGACGTCACTCCGTGATGCTCATGAGAAATTGAAGAAAATTAGTTTACTACTACTACAGAATTCGAAGACATGCAAATAATATTTTATTTTATTTAAATTATACCAAAGCATCATTTAGCGCGCTTCGACCCGTTCTGTTTGTGTTTCCTTTAAATCTACTGGATCAACATAGACACTGAAAATCAGAGAAATATTGAGTATATTCGTGGTCAATTTAGTCATGACACAAGAATTTAGTTTACGCCTTTGTGCTTTCATGGTCGCTATAGGCCCATTGATGGTCAGTAAATGCAGGGTCGATCAAAACACAGACAACATAAACTATATTCTCAGGTCATGCCTAAACCACAAAACATGTACATTGTTTCAGCCCTCGAAATTCACCACAGCAATCAGCAAAGCTGTGCTGAAAGGCATAGAAAAGTTAATTTGCCGTGGCAAATATTTGCCGTGCAAGAAAATTGCAGGCCTAGCTACTTAAATGTGAGTTTATCATAGATACAAGATATCAATCATCATATTATTAAAGCAAGTTACTGCAATTCACCAAAATGGAACACGGATTATATAAATGAAATTTTAAAAATGCTGCAGTACTGCCGTGGTGAACCAGTTCGGCTACTTCATTTTTGTGCCATGGCAAAATTGTCTGACTTTCAAGGACTGTTGTTTGACTTGTTTCACTGGAAGTAGGGCTGTTTTCACCATGAAAGACGAGACATGCCGCAAGCAATTGCGAGAACTCAAGCAAGCCAGATTCTGAGAGATGGCTGAGCAAGAAAGAGCGTCAGCAAGTAGTACCACTCAACTTGCCGACAGTAGTGAAGATGAAAAAGTTGATAATTGTGTTGAACTAATTCGCCCGAAACAGGGTAAAACACATTCCTCATGCCTGAAACACGAACTTGACCTGTAACTTCTCATAACAAAGCGATGTACCATTTTTCAGTTGAATAGCTTGAAGGAGCACCAAAAAGTGTGAAAAACCAACTATGATAGACAGATGGATGAAGGCAGACTGACGAATGGACAGCAAACAGCAACCACATGCCCACCAGCACCCCTGGCTTTGACGGTAGGAGATTCAGAACGACGGAACAAGTGGATAGACCTGATTGCTCATATACAAATGAAGGGAATTCCAAAGACACAGCTTTTGATTCTAACCTAGTCACTGATTGGTCAGTCAAAAATCCTCTGAATGTTGGCAGGTGTAACAACTAACCGTATACCGTATGTTGATTCTGGACGAAAGGCTTAGCCTATGAGTCCAGATCCTCATCTTCAATACTCGTTAGTAAAGCTGCTGCATTGTGTCTCGAAGCCGATATTTCCAGAGGTGCCTCAAAACTACAGAACATCTCCTGGGTCAACCATTGTCTATTTATGCGTGCTTTGAAGTTTTTCACTGTCAGTGCTTTTACGACTTCCTTGTGCAGACTATTCCATGGTTCATCCACCCGGATACAGAAACTATTTTGTCTTTGTCTGGTCTTTGCTCTCTGCTTGACGATCTTAAGGTTGTGGCCTCGGGTGGTACTGGACTCTCTGAGCAGTTTGTGTGGGCACATATCACCGTCATACACCCCTGTCAACATCTTGTATGTCTCAATCATATCACCTCTGAGCCGACGGTAGATCAATGATGGTAGCTTCAGTCACTTACTTTAGCCTGTCCTGGTAGCTCATGTCCTTTTAACCCGGGGATAAATTTGGTGGCCCTTCTCTGTACATTTCATGCTTAATATAATATACATACAATGATACATCAAAATTGGGCAGTCCATCAAAGGCAGAGCCTATGAATCGATGGACCCCCTCATCATCATCATATTACGAGGCATAAGTCATTGGCTTGTTATTGCCTCAGTGCTTTTTATTATAGTACGGCTAGCTCAGTTCAATTCAAAAGATTGTAGTTTTTATACTACTTTCAGGTAGAGATTGTCACCAATCAGCGTGATTAATTCCAATTGGATCCATGCTGTGCAGCTAGCTGGTGGATCCAGAATTTCTCGCGTTCCTTACAGATAGACGTGGCTTCCGGTGAATCAGGGTCGTGATGGAGCACTTCAATAATTCTGTAGTTGACTGAAGTGGTGTTGTGGTTTGGGAGATTAAAGTGAATGGCTACTGGTGTGTCTTTTTTGTTCTTGATGTCCCTTAAATGTTCTTTAATACGTATTTGAAATTCTCATTTGGTTTCACCAATGTATTGTTTGGAACATGTATTACACGTGATTAAATACACGACATTTGTAGTGTTACAGAATGTCTTTGTTTTGGTGTGATAGTTGAGTCCTGTGTGGGAGCATTTTGATTGTGCATTTTTTGTCCATTTGTTGGCAGAAAGCGCAATTGTGTTTGTTGCATGGAATGACCGGGTTCGTGATGTTCCTGCCTTGAATGCCAAAAGTTTTTGCATCCGTGAATTTGACCGTTATTAGCGTGTCTTTGAAGGAAGGGTTACTTCTGTGACTAAAAGGTGGCAGTTCCCGGAATGTTGCCTGACATTTTGGGCTGCTCTGTAGTTAGTCCCAGTGGATGACATTTTTAGCTAGTTTGCTATGTGGGTGGAAATCCATAATGCATGGGATGCGAGTTGAAATTTGTTTTTGTGTGTTGGGTAAGAGTATATTTTTCCTTGTTTTTTCAAGGGTTTTGTTGAGACAGTTGTCCAAATCTTTTTCTGGATACATGCGTATGATATAGTAGTGTATTACATCATGCGCATGTTTGAGGAAGTCTTCATTTCTGCCACAAATTCTCTTGATTCTTAACAATTGGCCATAGGGGTTGACTTTTTTGGTAGAATCTGGATGTGCTGAAGAAAAATGTACGTAGACATGTGTGTCGGTTGGTTTGGTGTACAGGTCAAATCCTATGTGTCTATTGGGTAATAGAAATACTTTGGTGTCTAAAAAGCTGATTGACACTTGTGAATTTTCGGCCGTAAATTTGATAGAATGATGCGAATTATTCATCATGTGGATGAACTGATTTAGTGAATCCAGGCTGGTGGTCCAAATCATGAAGATGTTATCAATATAAAGGAGGTAAAGAGCCGGTTTGGTTGGGCTACTGTTCAAGAGTTTTTCTTCAAGCATTGCCATAAATATGATGGCATAGCTTGGAGGGACTTTTGTCCCCATAACGGTGCCTCCGATTTGGAGGTAGTGTTCGTTGTTGAATTCAAAATTGTTGCAAGTTAGCACAATTTTTAGAAGAGATAGAAGTCTTCTTGCTGTTACTGTGCCAGGGCAGCCATGTTGTCTGAGAAACTGTGCAACTGCTCTACGCCCTTCGTTGTGTGGAATGTTGGTGTAGAGTGATGTGACGTCCATAGTGACTAGTATTGCGTGTGGGGGTACCGGTCCAAAATTCTCAAGTTTATTGATAAAGTCGGTGGTGTCACGTACATAAGACTTGATTAGTGGTAGGTGTATTTTGATATGTTCATCAATAAAGCTGCTGAGATGTTCAGTGGTGCTTCCATTTCCACTTATGATTGGTCTGCCAGGTGTTAGTGTGCCAATTGATTGTTTGTGTATTTTTGGTAATAGATAGAATCTGGCTGTCCTCAAACAACTCAGACTAAATATTATATAACTTGTTTTTCAGTAAAACTTCATCCTTCAATAATCATCAGTTGTACTTAAACATTCAGCAGTTACAATTTTTATTCAGTCTTTCTAGTGTGGTTCAGCTAGACCCCACATTCTATCGTCTGTCTATTGCTCGCTCTCCTTGTACAGAACTTTCAGCACACATTTATACAGAAATTGACCCATTCATTGCCATGTCAATAAACAGAAATAGCTTTTACATAACAGCAGGTAGAGAGCCATAATAGAAATAATTAATTATCCCTTTCATTTCCAAGTTCCAGATCTGATTATTACTCAAGTAATTCCCTGTAAATTTGGATGATTATTTTGAAAATAATTTAATCAAAAGAGGTTGCTGTTTAGACAGCAACAACCCTGAGTCAAATTACTTTAGCAATTAATCAACAGAGTCCACCTGGATACCAATATGGTCAGTAAATATTGTTTGTGTTGCTTACTGAATGAAAGGGTTAATAGCAGTTGGTCAAACATTACATAAATTATAATATAAGGGATACAAGAAAATTCCACCTGTGACATGTTTACATCTAATTCTGTAAGTGTTCTTTTATCAAGGTATAAACTTGTAAAACCTAACTTATGCCCTGCTTATTGCACACCTGCCTCACCGTTTGTAGACTATTCTCGTTGATTGGGCAGATTACTGGACAATGGGAATAATTATGGCGCAAGTCTGGCCTTTAATGGACAATAAGTAGGCTGTATACCTTTTAATGCTGAATGGCCAGTCTACAATATTCAATGTCTTGTTTGTCGACTAGCTGGTATCAATTTTAAACTGTGTTGCATTCAGCTGTTGCTGGTATGCAACTCTTTTAGCACCGCCTCTAAAATTGACACCAGAAGTATTATAAGACATACATTATACTTTTAAATGATTGATTGAATGTAGAAATTTATTAAACTAATTTTCATAAATTTCAGCACAATAATTCAAGTACCATATTTGCTTGACATAATAGTTTGGGTCGCTGACATATCCAGGCCACATGCGAGAATGACGCAGACCGCAGATTTACACCTGAGCCGTACCGTCCATACAGTCCAGAGAGCCCACCATCACCCACCGCACCAACAGACTACAGACCAGCATCATCAAGACCACTCACACCCGCATCACCTGTAGGATGCCTCAACAGCCCACCAATCACACCCAGAGCAAGATCACCAATCGACAAGTCTAGCAATTACTACTGGCTAGAATCACCTTCAGAATCATTTCACCACATTGTCCATGTTTATTCAGCACCACTCTCCAGCCCAGAACTAGACAGCTCCACTGAATGGCCAGCTACACCAACCACATCAACACCAGTTTTCAGCCCAGGGAGAGACAGCCCAGACAGTGGCATCTCCGGCCCAACAGCAGAGGAGGACTACCAGGCAGAAATTGAAAACGACTGCCTGGACAATCCCTCCCTAGACGAGGACGACATCTGGGAAAACGAGCTGGGGGCAATCGCCCTCCAACAAATCCTAGAAGATTTATATGGTATGAGAATGCAGGAAATGTCAATTTCCCTTTCTCCGAGATCTAACAATACTCACCATTCTGTTACTTCTGATATACAGCTGGCCCTGACAGCGGCTCTAGGATTATAGACTTAGAAAGCTTTACCGACTCCTGGGAACCGGGTACCCGGCTCCCCACTGCCGAGTACCCGTTTACCATAGAGCTCATATTGTTTGCATAGCCACCAAACAAGAGAAAACTATGGCTTGCCTCCGTGGGGCTGGGAGGCTGGGTCCGTAACAGAATGGTGAGTATTGTTAGATCTCGGAGAAAGGGAAATTGACATTTCCTGCATTCTCCTTCGATCAATACTCACCATTCTGTTACTTCTGATATACACCAGATTTGATCAGTAACCTGGTGGGAAGGGGCAAGCCATACATGCTAATTTTGCCCCTTGGAGAAAGATTTTAGACTTCAAACTTGACTAACGGAGACCTAAAAGGACCGTCAAGTTCACGGAACCGAATCACATTCGCGTCACAGCCCCCCCCCCCCTTTTTCCTCCTAAGAAAAGGGAGAGAACTAACGAACATGTATCTCGCCTGAAACACCAATATGCCAAGAGGGTTAACTACTCCCTGCATATCGCTTGTATTAGCCTGGGAATGAGCATGAATATATAAGATGAATGAACATGATACATATACATAATACAAAAAACTCTCACTTGTTGAATTACCTTATGATAACAGGACTTCAGACGTACCGCCTACAACCATACACCGGTTCGGCCATCAGTGACACAATCTGCTTGACATCCTCTCGCTTGACCATGCCTGCTTTAGGTTCTTTTCTTACCAAAGTGAAAAAAGGGGAAAAGCAGTGTGGTCACTAACTATCGTTTCAAAACAGCTAAAGCGAGTGGATTGGCTGAGTCTGACACATCCCTCATATAGTAATCCGTAAATGAGGACTCACAGTGCCATTGTGCAACGGCCATGATGTCCTCTAACGGAACACCATTGTAAAGGGCGGTCGAGGCGGCTATTCCTCTAACATCGTGTGCCCTTACGCCCTGCACCTGGTGCCCAGTCGCCATCTCATGAGTAGTCTGAATGCATTCGACCACCCAACGAGAGATAGTATCCATGGATGCGGCGCCATAAGGCTTTTTATGGCAGATCCACAGATGTCTATCGTTCGACCGTAACGAGTCAGTCCGTTTCTTGTACTTAGTCAAAGCACGGACCGGGCACCAGACACTGGCATCATGATCAAACCTGGTTAACTTCGGTATAATGATCGGTTTGCCGGGATATCTCAAAGATTGGTTCTTTGACATAAATTCTGCTCTTGGCAGAAGACGCAGACCTTCTCCAGAAACAATAAATCGGTTCCTCTCTGCCGAAAGCGCATGGATCTCACTGCGCCTTCTAGCTGAGGAAGCTGCCAATAGAAAGACCGCCTTTAGAGTCAAATGCTTTAGACTAGCCGAACGCAACGGTTCGAATGGGTGCTTGGCCAGTACATTAAGCACTAAAGATAGACTCCAGGCTGGAATGACTACCGGTTGTCTCGGGCGGAGATTGCTCATTCCCTTCAACATCACGTTTAACTGGGCCACCTCTGGACTATCCCTGTTGGCTAGACAAGGGATAACTGATGCCAAAGCTGACTTGTATCCAGCAATTGTGACGGGAGCTAGTCCTGTAAAGAACAGCTCACAGAGAAAGTCTGCTATTTGCTGAATAGTGGATTGAAAGGTATCAATACCCTTTTCTTCACACCAGTCTGCAAATCTGTTAACCTTGTTGTTATATGACTTGAAGGTTGACCTCCTTCTCGCAGCCGCGATGAAATCAGCAGCCTGTCGAGAAAAGCCTTCCGATGTGGAACGTTGTTTGACAACATCCACGCAGTCAATTTGAACATTTCGGGACGCTCGTGTAGGAAGCGTCCCTTGGCCTGGGAGATTATGTTCGGAATCTCGGGCAACTGCACAGGATTTTCCACCAGCAGATCTAGAAGATCCGTGAACCACGCCCTGCTCGGCCAATACGGCGCTATTAGCAGGACCAGACACGGTTCCTCCCTGACCTTCACCAATACCTTCGGTAGAAGAATGGTGGGTGGATACGCGTAAGCGTGCATCCCTCTCCAGCTTATCGCCAGAGCGTCTGTATCGATGGCATTTGGATCTGGAATCGGCGAGACATATGTCATGATTTGAGCATTTTCCTTTGTGGCGAACAAGTCCACGTTGGGTTTGCCCCAATGCTCGAAGATCCGTCGTAGAACTGGAGGGTTGAGGGACCATTCTGTTGGCAGGATTCTCTGTCTGCGAGACAAAGCATCCGCCAGAATGTTCAATCGGCCAGGAATATGAGCTGCTTTCAAAACAACCGAGTAATTCCTGCACCATTGAATCAAGTGCCACACCCTGATGCACAGGGTGGGCGACCTGGTCCCTCCTTGGCGATTTATATATGATACTACTGTCGAATTGTCCGACCGTATCAATATCACCTTGCCCCTGATCATCGGAAGGAACTCTTCCAACGCCAGTTCCACTGCCATCATTTCCAACAGATTGATATGCAGCTGACTCTCCGGGAGAGTCCATGTGCCCGAGACCTGGTGTTCTCCCAGGCAGGCACCCCACCCTTCCAGCGATGCATCCGTGTAAACGGACAGCTGGGGGTGGGGTAGGTGCAGCGAAACCCCTATTAGGAGATTCTGACGCTGTTTCCACCATAGAAGATGCGATATTATCGGCTCCAAAACTGGCACCAGTTTTGACAGGGGTTCTGTTCTCTGTTTCCACAGAGACATCAGATACAACTGGATAGGTCTTCGCATTAGAGCAGCGTACGGGATAACCTGCTCCATGGAGACCATCATGCCCAGCATCTGAAGGAACCGCCTTGCCTGAATGTGGTTTCCCACTCGAAAACTCCCGAGGATGGCTAACAGAGACACCACTCTGGGCTCTGACGGGTAAACCCTGCCCTCCTCGAGGTCGAATCGCATCCCCAAATAAACGAAATGTTGAGTGGGTGTCAACTCGGATTTCTCCTCGTTGACTATCCAGCCTAGATCTGAAAGTAACTTCAGAGTCAGAGCAGTATCCACGTTCAACCTGGCTGCCGAGTTTGCCTTGAGCAGCCAGTCGTCTATGTAGGTGTGTAGCGCCACGTTCTCTTTTCTGAGAAACGCTGTCACCGCAAGGACCACTCTTGTGAAAACCCTCGGAGCTGTCGACAGGCCAAACGGGAGAACTGTAAACTCCCATACTTGATTCTGAAACGCAAATCTCAGAAACCTGTGCCAACTCCGATTGATCGGAATGTGGAAATATGCATCTTTCAGATCGATCGATACACACCACATTCCTTTCCTCAATCCCGCCATTACCGACCTCGGTGTTTCCATCTGGAACCGAGGCGTATGGATAAACCAATTTAATGGCCTGAGATTGAGTATGGGTCTCCATCCCCCCGTGCTCTTGGGGACAAGGAACATGTTTGAATAGAAGCCTGGAGTGTTCCGGTTTGCTGGTTTTATTGCTCCCTTCAGAAGCAAACCCGACACTTCCTTTTGAACGGCTTCTAACTTGTCTGGCTCCCTTGGTACGGGTGTCCAGACTGGTGCCAAAGACAGATTTTGTGGCGGAAAGTCCCACCACTCCGGCATGTAAGCCTGGGATAACCATCCCAGGACCAGACTGTCTGACGTCACACCTCGCCAAACCTCGACGAAACGCATGAGCCTTCCACCCACCATAGACGCCTCGACGTCTAACGGGGTTGTCCGGCTCGCAGTCCGCCCCCCCCACCCCCCCTTTCTTAACGAGAGAGAGTGAGAACCATTTCGTTCTAGGTACGACGGGTATAACTGGCACCGCTGTTCCTGTCGCACAGGTGCGGTCCAGGCGGATATGAAGGGAGCTTGCGTACCCTCAGGTACGCTTCGGCCCCTTCTGTCCGCCCTTTGAGGCCTTACCCTTACCCTTCCCCTTGCCCTTACCACCTCTAGGGCGGTCATGAGCAACATTGGGGAGGGTAGGCGCCTCTACAGCCTTCCTGGGTTTCTTCGCCGGCGGCGGCTCCGAGAACCCAGCCGAAACAGACGTCGCAATAGGCCTGGCTTTCGCCTTGCCCTTATGCTTTTTCTGTTTCTTTGAAGGCTGTCCGGTTAGCGGCTTGCCCACAGCCCCTAGTGCATGCGCTTGCCGCACCAGCTCTAGCTGGAGATTTACCGCTAACCGATTCTGCGCAATACTGGTTGTGTCCTCTAAGATGGCCCGCGCTTGGCCACCAAAGATGCTAGGCCCTGTCAGGGGCGTCCCAAGAAGACGCTCCCTGACTGCCGTAGCCGGACGCATATGGTCAATGACCATTTGCCTCCTGGACTTCGTCACACGCGCTTGCACCCTTGCCAATGCGTCCATTGACAGCACCAAGCCGTCATTAACGCACGATAGCGCCACAGGTGGCACAGGGTGGCCTGCCCCCGCTTCAGCCCACACCGACTGAAGTAGATGATAGGAGTGATAGACAGCGCTCATGGCTGCCCTCACACCCTCATCGCATAGGGCCAGGACTTCTTCCTGGTGTACCTGGGCCTTATCCACTAGTGCCGGACCGGGACCACCCGACCCGGCACTCTGGACGCCCAGTACCCATCGGTCATCCTCCGTGACCGACGGGACTACACCATACCTGTCGTATTCACCCCGCGGAATACGGCACCTTGCCCGCACCTCCCTGGAGGCCGCAGGGAGCTGACCCTTGGTCATTAGTTGTTTACTATAAATAGCATCCAACAAATCAATGAACCGTGGATCCAGTCCCACTGACTGGATCCGGGCCGCGGGCAAAATCCGCGTCCTAATCGACGCAACCGACGGACGGGGCGCATCTTCATCGGCCGTGGCCGAAACCACAGACGGGTCAACTCTGGCTAGCCACGCCAGAGCATCAGACCAATCTAACTCCGAAGAAGATACCCCCGCAAACACGTCACCCGTTGACATGCTTACGGGTCTGCCAGCCATGGCCTCCCGGCCAGGAGCCACGGCTGACACGCCAGGCACTCCGCTACCACATGGTTCCGCCGCCACCCCATGAAACATGGGGTAGGTCCGCACGGAAAACCGTACGGACCCGTAACCGTCGCGGAACCATAGCCGGCCACGGGCGCCAACGGCACCCCATGTCCGGCTGCCGGACCAGGCGAGATAGGTGAGTACCACGCCTGGCCCGGCACACCGGTTCCCCTGACGGCTGGTGACAAACCAAGCCGCGCGGAACTGGTGCACGGTAACGGATTGGCCTCAGCCGCAGGCGGAGCCGCTGACCTGGCTTGCGCCAAACCAGACAAATGGAGGCCGGTTCCGTCCAGGACGGAATCAACCTCCATATCAACCTCCATATTCTCCACCTGCGGCTTCACGGGCCGCAGCAACCTCTCCTCCTCGGCCTCATCGTCTTCAGACTCCGAAGAGCCGTCACTAGACGAATAAACCGTGGAGCCGTCCTGGCGGACGGGTCCCACACCTGACGGACCGGCCACCGCTACTGGACCACCCGGAGGTGGCCGCAGAGAGACAGAACCCGAAGCCAGACGGCCCCCTCGGTAACCAGTCCAGAATCCTGTCCGAAGACAGGATCCGTACCAGGCATGGGGAGAAACTGCCCCCCAACCTTTGGTAGCAGGGACGACACCAACGTGGGCAGAACGCTATGCAGAAAACCCTGCATAGCCGGACCAAACCACGCCGGCGGTGCCATCTCCGCCACCTCCAGCTGGGGACGTGGAGCACCCCCACCGGCCGAACCGGGCGCTCCACGATTTCCTCTCGGACCGCCTGACCCCGCGTCAGACCCAGCCAAGTCCTTCTGGGCAAGGAACTTAACCATCGTTTCGACGGACCACACTGCACAAACATTACACCTATGATCTATATTACACAGGGCACACCTAAAACAGACATGGTCCTTGAACATTACACGGACAAACTTATGGCAGTCGTCACATGATGGCGGGGCTGGCTTGGCCTATAAAATAAGCACAAACCTACAATAAACAAGCGGAACGAGACACGGATGGAAGGCAGACAATTAATTTTCAAATATTTTGACTCATAAATTAACCGTAACCTCCCGCACCCCACCCCGCCACGTTACAACAACGATCGCATTGATTATGACGACAAGAACGCGGCGGGCACAACACACCCATAATAGATCCTACAGGATGTGTAACGGCTCCAGGAATCATATCGCATAGCATTCAGGGTATATTTACTAATCAATATAAATTATACTCCTAACGAACGCAGCACGATATGTGAAGAAAACAACAAAATGTATAACAACTGCTGTCTCACACGGTAAAACCGCAGACCACGCATCTACTCAAGAACTTTGAAACCACCGATCATTGCAAACCGATCGTGATCGCACGTAAACTTGATCATTCTAAAGTTTCCGGTACCATTTTTTAGTACGCAGCACCCAGAACAAGATGCGCGAATTAATGAAAAATTTTTTCTTCACATAAACATCCGAGACGAATAAACCGTGGAGCCGTCCTGGCGGACGGGTCCCACACCTGACGGACTGGCCACCGCTACTGGACCACCCGGAGGTGGCCGCAGAGAGACAGAACCCGAAGCCAGACGGCCCCCTCGGTAACCAGTCCAGAATCCTGTCCGAAGACAGGATCCGTACCAGGCATGGGGAGAAACTGCCCCCCAACCTTTGGTAGCAGGGACGACACCAACGTGGGCAGAACGCTATGCAGAAAACCCTGCATAGCCGGACCAAACCACGCTGGCGGTGCCATCTCCGCCACCTCCAGCTGGGGACGTGGAGCACCCCCACCGGCCAAACCGGGCGCTCCACGATTTCCTCTCGGACCGCCTGACCCCGCGTCAGACCCAGCCAGTATATTCTACGGAGAACGACGTCAGCCGATATTCGTGTTAGAAATACCGTAGCAAACACCTATTTTCATATCTGCCGATCGCCTGTTGGGGTTTAAAGAAGGCGATCGTCTGGCATATATCGTTGCTAGCACACGTCCCAGATTCTATGGGGTTAGAAATTGGAACATGCGACACAACGAAATTTAGAGACCTAAGTCTTTTAACTATGGATATAAAGAACAATACAACCTGGTTGTCTTGGGCGGTATTCTCCATAGTCCTTAGTTATCCTTTCAGAACACACAAACTATCACTGATTAAAGACTTAGATTCTTTTAAAAAACACTAAAATCCTTAATGCGAAAAGCATGTATTGCACTTGTTGCTATGCAAACAAGAATGAGCTCTATGGTAAACGGGTAATCGGCAGTGGGGAGCCGGGTACCCGGTTCCCAGGAGTCGGTAAAGCTTTCTAAGTCTATAATCCTAGAGCCGCTGTCAGGGCCAGCTGTATATCAGAAGTAACAGAATGGTGAGTATTGATCGAAGGAGAATGGCACACATCCATCTCACCACCACGCCCACCCTTCCAAAAACCATAAATTGTTAAAACTTAAACATCTTAGCTACTATTCAATGATTTTCGAATATATACACATCCCAGTAAAAACTACTGAGATAAAGTGTCTATAAACTATATGACACCACATTTCCTCTGATGAGTATAACCCAAACACGGGTACGAAACATCAGGAGTCTGGATCAAACATGGAGGGCCCATCAATAAATGGACCAATGCCTTATTATAACCTTTTATCTACACATCTATCCCTTGACCCAATGTCTAAAACTACACAAATAGTACACAATAATTCCCAACCGGGTACACATACAATCGGGTACACCAGTAAACATTAGACAAACAAGTCGGGTACACTAAAACCTTGGTACAAAGAGTACACAGATTTTCACCAAATCGAGTACACATACACATAGTCGCGTACAAAACCGACAATGACAATGGGATGTGTCTAACAAATCCGGGTACATACACAAAGGATCGGGTACAGCCGGGTACAAGAATACTATAAAAGGAGCGCGCAAACAGTGCATCGTCATCCAGACTCAACGGACACTAACCGTTAGCGTCAGGACAAACTGAGCATCTTACAAGCTTTTCTAAAAATTATCAATTCAAAAGATTGTTCTTTGGAGTAGATCTATCTAGCTTGTTCTTGAATGATTTGGCCGTCGCTTAATTAAGTCTCCTTGAAACCATCAGGATATCAGTGATATTAGATTTTAAATTTTAGCTCTGTTTTGGGAAATGCTATGATGCAGATGGGTGTTCCCCGCATTAGCTGTTGTGTACTGCCTACACTCATGGTCACACCCTGCTGTGAATACCATTTGCTTGCATGTTCACTTGTGGAGGCAGTGGTTGGTCTAATTGCTGTTGTTTTCATTTTCTGTGCTCATCGCTATCCGAGTCGCCTCCTCTACGCAAGTGTCTCTTCATGTAACCACAAAGTGCGGACATGGAAGCAGAGATTACATGTATCTACCGGTAATTGGAATCGCTACTGAGCATGTTCTTGTCTATGCATAGGCTACTCCAAGATTAGTCCACTGTATTGGCAGAATTGCAGTATGACTTTGTGATGGGCTGGTAAACATATGGCCTTGTTCAATGTGTTTATCGCTTTCTGATTCTCCTTCTCTATGCTACAAGTGTCTCTTTATGCAAATCATGTTTAGTTAAAATCATGAAGCATCTCTTTGAAATGTTTGTCTAGTTTCCTTTTGAAGGATTCAACCATTGGTGCCTCTATAACTGTTGGTGGCAGTGACTTCCAATAGGGTGCCACTCTCTTAGAGAAAAAGTACCTGCGAATATTCCTAGTGCTGCGTTTCATATTGAGCTTGCTTGAACTTATGTCCTTTAGTGTGTGTATTAGTGGAGAGGTCAAAGAAGCTGCTCTTGTCAATGTTGTATAGAGTCTAGTCCTCTAATTTTGTCAGTCTCGACTTTCGTAGATTTGCGATTATGACGTATTTATTATGATGTCACAGCGTGTGACTTGTATCTAAGAAGACATCAGAGTTGTGTTGACGTTTTACATCGCCTGAAAAATTTACCACGAAAATGTGCACGAAACAGGTAAATAATACTATGTTTAAATCAGGCCTGGAAAAAACTTTTTCAACAGTGTCCAACAGTTTGGCAGGCACCAGTTATTTAGCACCGGACATCCCGAATTTGTTGCCTGTCAACACTATTCTACTTCACAGTGTTCTTTACTTGAACTTATTAGAAACATGTCAAAAAGCAACTAAACATGTGTCATAATGATTGTGATACACCTTAGGAAGATGAAAATTGTATGGCTTTGTCAACACTTGTATGCAGACTCTTTTGTTGTACATTGCAACTACTGGGACTGTTTAAATCTGTACCTGACAAAATGTCAGGAACCGGCAAGACTGTGCCTGACATTTGATAGTTTGGTACCTGACAATGTCCTTGACAGGCACCTTATTTCCAGGCTTGCTGTTTTGCAATCCCAGTTATAAAAAAGAACAAATACCGTAATACTTTCTACATGGCTTAATTAACCTTATTTGCCAGCCGAATGAGCAAAAATTCCTGATCTAAGTTTGGCATCTGATTTGTTGACATTTGTACTAAAATATTTGTGTTGCCAGATGGTGCTCTGCCTTTCCAAATCTTCTTGGGAAGGTTCTGGATCGATATAAAAAATTACTGGACCGAAAAAATAATATTTGTCTGAATTTAAATGCATAGGCCCCTAAATGAAATAAAAGCTAATAACTGAGAGTAAGAAGACAATTTTTGGGGCGAATGGACAGACTGAGTGCAGTATATTTATATGATATAAAAACATGTAAAATGTTTTATCTAGATGGTGAGATATCCTTTAGTTGTTTAGATCATATGCGTTAAAGAAAATTGTATTTCCCAAATATTGTTATATCTATTTCAAAGTATCAAAATTTGTTAATGTTTCCAAGGGAAGTAATTTAGTCTATATAGTGCCGCTTTAAGAATGATGGAGCTATTTCTATTACCATTCAGAACAATCCACGAAAGTGCCATCACGGCTACAGGCAAGCACATTCACCATCGACATTAACAAATGCAAATAAAGCAGTTAAAGAAGATCAGATTTCTGTATGTAAGGCAGCTAGATTGTTTGGCGTACCTGTAAAGACACTGTGAGATCGTACTCGTGGTAAAATAACAGTTGATGCTGTTAGTGCTGGCTGGGCACAGTTATTCTCGTTAGAATAAGAAGATAAGCTAGCAAAACACTTGTCACTTTTAGCTAAAGTCGGCTACGGATAAAGTATATCAGAGGTGTTGAAACTAGCTACAAATTATCCCATACGGTTAGACAAGCGTCAATTCAGTGATGCGTTACATAAGAGTGGGTTTTACAATTTCATGCATAGATGGCCAGAGCCACAGGTGAAAAAAGCACAGGGACTCAAATTCTGCAGGGCAAGATCAGCTACCTCTCATGCTATCAACAATTATATGTCTCAGTTAGATAACATCATGAGAACATATCAAGTCCATGACAAGCCAGAACATATCTACAATATTGATGAGAAGGGGATCACCATTGATCAATACACCACCACATGTTGTGTGCAGTCGCCATGTCAAATCCCAGGCAATCACCTGTGAAAAATCAAATACAATCACGATTATTGGTAGCGGTAATGCTATTGGAAATCAAGTTCCACAGTATTTCATCTTTTCCGGGAAACAAATGAACATGGACTTGATGGATGGTGCGACAGCACGTGCAGTGGGTGTTGTCAGTGACACTGGGTGGGCAAAAACAGCAATATTTGAGCGATATCTTAAAGAACATTTCATGAAATTCATCCAAAGAAATGGTGCAACAGATCCATTGCTCATTCTGTATGATGGCCATACAAGTCATGTGACTATGGACCTCATAGAATTGGCAAAAGAACACATCATCCTTTTCGTTTTGCCTCCTCATTCGAGCCACCTTTTACAGCCACTTGATGTTGGTTGCTTTGGACCCTTTCAGCAACGTTATAATCTAGTGTCACTCACTAATGTGCAACAAGCTGGCCTCAAGATAACGCGATACCAGATTTGCGAACTCGCACACAAGGTCTATGTGCAGGCTTTGTCTCTTCACAATCTACATGCAGCGTTTAAGAAAGCAGGGATCTTCCCATTTAACAAAGATGTAGTGGCTAATGACCAGACAGCTCCATCAAGACCACAGGAAGAACTACATCAACAACAAAGCAGCGATGAATACCTGCAAGCAAAAGAGAATGACATACTAAAATCATATGCAGATTCAATATCAGACAAAAAACAGCGACGAAACATCAGCAATGTCATAGGTGGAAAAGGCATCATCGAAGACAACATCTTAGACAAAGTCAAAGAGCACTACCAGGTGAACAAAACTCAACAAAACATGGTGATACACAAGTTCCAGGACCATCAGGAATTGGCAAAGGCAAACAAGCTACGAAATCACAGAAAATATCAACACCATCCACACCAATGATTTCTATGGCATCAAATGACAGTTCTGACGATGGCAATGATGACAACTGTTGTGCTTGTAAACGCAATTCTCCACCACAATTGAGGACAGTTACCAGTTTGGTTATTGTAAAATGGGCTCAATGTGACATATGTGACCACTGGACTCATTTGAGATATTGCAAAAAAATATGCGTAGTTCAACATCATGACCATTTCCTATGTCTGTGTTGTTCTCCAGAGGAGTAGAACGCATGAATATCACATGTACATAGTCTGTGTTGCAAATTTGAGTTTATTGCATTTTATGTTTCACTGAAGTTTGATCCCTTCTTATTCAATTTGATTTTCCTGCATCAGCCTGAGTTTGTGATAGAGATACAGACACGGATCTTTTGTTGTTGAAAACTTTTGATTCAAATTGATTTGCCTGCATTCAAACTGTGTGATAGAGATACAGACATTGGTCCTTTGCCATTTCATTCATGTCCCCACACCAGTATTTACTAATCTCACTACACTATTTATCAGTGGTCACTAATATCTGGCAATTCTGTTCGTGGTGATGTGTGGAGTATCTGTTCAGCCATTGGCCGTTGTTAGATTTTGACAAGTCTACCGCTCCTTAGCTAAAAACGGCAAAATATGTGAATTTTACTAGATAAAAAAGGCTAGGATATTCAGATTTAATATAAACTTTTGAAATTCACGATACCTTGTGAAGAAAAATATGAGATTCCTGCTCTAAAGACGACTTTTCATCAATCGACGAAATTCGAGACCACTGCGCTTCTTCAACGATGTCGAGGTGGGTCATTTCAATGCTTCATTCGCACTTGTTGTTTGTTGTTATTTGTTGAAATTTTCGTATTCTTTCGGAGTTTCCGAACATTGATTAAAGGTTTTATTAAACTTTATTCACAAATTTGTTTACTACTTCTATGTTCTTATTACATTTTGTCCTTAACCCGACGAAATTCGAGACCTAGAATATATCATCGGATAATGGGTTTTCGAGGGTGTAAGCGCATTTTCGCCGATTTAATATAAGAGTAAGAATTGTATCAACAAATTTGTTCAATTTCGTACCCAGCAACCATTCACTCAAATAAAACGTGCATGAAAATAAAAAGACCTTAAAATAAACTTACTGCTTATAAATATCCACAACTTGGTCTACAGATGCAATCACAGTTTTGCATCATGTGTTTTCGAGGGTGATGTAATCATGTAATTTGAACTCTAGATAGGTGGTGAATTGATGTCATGGCTGGGGTAACTGTAACTTGTAACTGTAACTGACTGTAACTTAGTTAAATTTTTCATGTAACTGAAGTAACTTGTAACAGAAGAATTTTTTCAGTTAGTACAGTAACTGAAATGTAACCAGTTACATTGCAAAAGTAACTGAAATTTCAGTTACTTTTCAGGTACAATTCAGTTACAATTCAAACTTTTCTAATAGATTTATTACAATTTTCTCATTAAAGTAAGCTGTTGAATATATTGAAGCTAATTTTACTGGAAGATGTTGATGCTTTGGGCAGCAACTTTATTTCCAGGTATCAGGGAAATTTATTTTTGAAATTTACCATTGGAATAATTGGCATGAATATTAGGCCAGTCATTCCAGTGGTAAATTTTCTAATATTAATCCTGTAGCCTGCAAAATAGATTTGCTAGGCCAAAGGTTTGATTATCTTGACCAATCTTGACCATTAAAGGGTTATTCTATATCTGCATGTGATATTTACAACATGCTATTATTCTAAAAAATATGCTTGTTAGATATGATAATCTGACTGAATGTTATTGCTACATCAGGCAGTGATAACTTTAATCAAATTCTTATACAGCTTTTACATTAGGCTACCATAGAAACAGGTTGTTTACTAAATCATTAGAGAATTAAGTTACCTTTTAAGGCTCAAATTTGTTCAAGAAATGTATTTTTCTCATAGTAAATATCCATTTGTAGACAATGAGATTATTTTAGAAAATTTACCACTGGACTGACTGGCTTGGTTATTGAGCCAGTCATTCCAGTGGTAAATTTTCAAAAGTAATCTTATATTTATCTGGAAATTGACATTTCTCAACACCACTGCAAAAGTTGTTTGTCCAGCTTTAGTGTTAAAGGGTTAAAAGGATTAAAAACAGCAAATGTTGAATTGTAAAGAAAGGTAAAATCTGCCACAACAGGTGTTAACAGCATGTCCTGTTCTTTTCTTTGTATACTATTGATTAGGCCAGCTTAGGACATCATTGCTCAGCAACTATACTCAAGCTAGGGTCAATTCAGATATGTGTGGTGATAAACATCAAAGGACAATGCCATTGATAAAAGTCAAGCCATCAACCATTTTGGTATAGCAGACAAATTTATAAAGGCTGTGGAATGAAACTAGTGTACTGGAAAGCTGTTGAATATTTTGAATCTAATTTGACTTGAAAAAAGCTGTTTCTGCCATTTGAAGCAACATCTTTTGAAAGTAAAATTTGTCTAAAGTACTCAGCAGACATATTTAAATTGCTACTTTAAATTACGCATACAATAAAGCTGATGGAGATTTTGAAGCTAATTTCACTGGAAACTTATATTGCCATGGTAAATGGTGGATTATCTATCATACTGTAGAAAGTCCATGCTCCAAGGATAATATGTTGAACATACTGAAACTAATTTCACTGAAAAATGTTGATACCTATCAATCCTTTCAGTCAAATTAGTTTCAAAACATCAGCCAAATATTTCTTACAATAAAATTAATGTTTGTTATTTGGCTTGCATGGCTGAAAGGGTGAGGAAGAAATATGTATGCACATTTTTACAATGAATGCATCTTATTATGTTGGAAACAAATTTAATGAAATTTGTTATTGCATATGGCAACAACAAAATTCAGTCAAATTCATTGAACAAATTTCAGCAGGTTTTATATTTTATATCTGAAATAAATTCAGTTCTGTCAGTATATTATATCAGTGGTTATAGTGGTATTTTGTTCCTACTATATATCTCAAATTGGTTGACCACATTACACTTTGTATGATGACTTTCATGTCCACATAGTTCATCATAGTAATTATCAGACAAAGTAACTAATGTAACTGAAATGTAACTTTAGTTACATTATGCAAAGTAACTGAAATATAACTAGTTACATTGCTCAACCAATGTAACTTTAACTGTAACTGACATAGTCAAAGGGAACTGTAACTAGTTACATTTAAATGTAACTGACCCCAGGCCTGATTGATGTCATTTTTATGATTTGAGCAAAGGTGGGTCTGTCACCGACAATAATGCCATAAACGGGTCTGATACAAGCACAGAACTTAATTTATAGTTATATATCCAGAATAGGCTATATTCCGTTTTTCGTGGTAATCGGGTATCGGCAAATTTCACCCAAAACATAAAAAAAGTTTAAATCTTTCAGTTTTTCTTTTGGAAATTGGTAGATGTCATATTGAAAACAAACATAAGTGTTTAGTCTACCGGAAAATAGAATTTTTTTTATTGAAATCTATATTTGTATGTGGTAACTAGGGTCTGTTTGAATCGTCATTCGGGTAGAGAAAAATCAATCCAGATCTGAAAACTACATAAGCACCCAATGACAGTTACAAGTTTCAAGTGAAGTAAATTATTGCTATGGCAACGGATCTGCTATGCTACTCAAGACAGCAACTGGCAGATGTCATTGGACGCAAAAACTGGATTGATTTGTATCATTTCCTTACAGGTTATCAGTATTTTTATCATGGGTAAAAAAGTAATAGTGAAAATACATGTTTTTCCCTACACGGACATCAAAAGGAATAAAATAATCACTTGTTCTCTGCGCATCCTTTTTAAATTTACACTTGTCGTGTAAAAAACATGTATCTATTTAAAGACACATGATAATAATGATCATGATTTGTTGACATCGCCTAAGCGACGTGCACATGAGAACATCAAAAGTACGTACCCTCGAAAATACATGACCCTCGAAAACACCTTACTGGACGATATATCATTAAGGATTTTGTCCGTTTCGATTAATCATTAAGTCTCCTCGAAATCTTCTTTATTTTAATGACATTAGATTAGGCTCTTAGATTAATGGTTCTGAGTCTTTCTGTGTAGCCGTAGTCTATAATTTGTGGTAATAACTTTGTTGCCCGACGCCGTACTTCTCAGGCCGTGTTCGGACTAGAAAAGACCGACTCCGAGGGTGAACGGATTACGGGATGAAACCTGTTAACTCGCACAAGATACTTACAATTTGTTCGCCACTTGTTTTATAACAGCGTCAGATGACATTTCGTTGTATCCTAGTTGCAGGTGTCCCCCATATTAGTGAATTCAAATAGCTTTTTAATTTGATTAAATAATTAAACTATACAAAAACAAACGAAAACCGGTTATATTCGCATATATTTTGACGGACGACACGACACATCCGTATAAACAATGAAGTCATCCGCCGGGAACACCTGCAACAAAAGAGTTCGTGCATTGAACTTGACGGGCTTTATATAAGTTTAAATATATCGAGCTATATTGCTCATATTCTTGTTCTGCGTGGTCGTAAAATTATTTCGCCAACTATATTTCTTAAACAAATGCATCATTTTGCTACAATTTATACATGCGGATGAGTTCTGACTAAAATAAGATGGTAGACGGTAACCAAGTACTATTTCGGCAAAACCATTATGTCAATCAAATAAATTCTAGCCAATCGAACACTACATTGGCGTCGACAGCGCGAAATATAAACTTGTCTTTTTCTATTTATTTATATCAAAACAACAAATGGTCTAACTCCAGCATTCAAGTTGTTATTACACCACAAACACATCTTGACCGTTCAATAATTTAGGCGCTCGGGCGCTACTCTAGTAACTTTTAGTAGCTACCCTACTAGGGACGTAGTCCCTTATGCCTTTATCATTACCATGCATACCCATAACCAGGCTGCTGGTAAGGTACCCCCAGCATAAACATATATATACTACCTCTATGAGCATAAGCCTCAGTATAGACTGGCACCAGTCTGTACTCACTCCTTGGTGACGCCTGTCACTAAGCGCGCCCGCGCATGCGCAACAGATCCCAAATAGGAAACGGATTCACTTTTCAAATATTCTGCAAGTAGGACAGTCGGCCTGCTATCCAGCTTAAGTTTGTATAGCTTTGCGCTGAAGTTCAGCTACATATTTAAGAGTTTCTGATACAGGAATCATGTCTATGATAAACTCTGTTCTCCCTAATATGTCGATTGTATACTTCGTGGCGTTTTGGGGCTTTTAAAACTCTAGTCTATGAGTTACCGGTTTTCGTGTCAAATACTCCCGTTTTCGAGGTATTACAATCCATGCCTATTTTACTATCAACAATCAAACCATGCTTTAAAATAAAACCCCTTAGTAAAGGCTATATTTATTCTATTAGTGCCTACATAAAAATATCTTGCGAAACTTCGTGAAATTCTTGGTCTTTCAGTGAGAATTTCAAATCTGTTACTTTGTTTCTTGTATAGAGGTTTTGTTTTCTTTAGCGGATTACCATATTTACAGATCTCTTATTAAGTATGTTTTACATAATCTCTAGATGAGCGGATATCCTCTATTTCCATGTTTAAATAGAGGATTAGTCTGATTAAGACGATAGGCGTAACTCTTGCAGCCGTTTTCGCAAATGGGGGAATCCCACTTCCTTCACGACCAGGTAAGAATTACGCCCTACGTAGACTAAGGCTAAGGGTTTCAGATAAAGCCTGTAATATGACTTCTGGTAAGTCTTAGTCTAAAGACCACATACGTCTTGAGGGGGTGCATTACCCTCATGCAGTGCCGTCGGTGACGGAAGTTACCGATAATTCATCCCATGCAAGGTAAAGCCAGTTATGTTAAGAGATCCTTGATCTCTATGTCTGCTCCCATTATTGCTCCTGACTTGTCTGGGCAAGCTGGTTCTAAATCCGGATTGTCTTCTGGTTTGACCGCATCCGGATATAAGCTCTGTGATTGTTTTGGCTTGGCTTGACATTCGGAGTCTCATTTTTATCTGGCTTTTTCTTCTTATTTTTCCAGTTCCGGTTTTTTCCACTTCCGTTTCCGGTAGTAGTGTATCTGCTTCCGGTTGGAGAGATGATTTTCCAGTCTGTTAGATCCAGCCAAGCATCTGTTATCAATTTTCGGTTCCGGTTTGTTCCGCTTCCCGTTTCCGGTAGTAATGTATCTGCTTCCGGTAGGAGAGATGATTTCCGGGTCTGTTAGATATGGCCAGGCATCTGTTATCAATTTCCGGTTCCGGTTTGTTCCGCTTCCGTTTCCGGTAGTAGTGTATCTGCTTCCGGTATGAGTAGTGCTTTTTTGGGTCTGTTAGATCCGGCCAAGCATCTGTTA
Source organism: Chaetoderma sp. LZ-2023a (assembly GCA_034401795.1). Lineage (NCBI taxonomy): Eukaryota > Metazoa > Mollusca > Caudofoveata > Chaetodermatida > Chaetodermatidae > Chaetoderma > Chaetoderma sp. LZ-2023a. Next base: position 102,318,247 of record CM067372.1, on the reverse strand, counting down.
TCAATTTCCGGTTCCGGTTTGTTCCGCTTCTGTTTCCGGTAGTAGTGTATCTGCTTCCAGTAGGAGAGATGATTTTCCGGGTTTGTTAGATCTGGCCAAGCATCTGTTTTCATTTTCTGGTTCCAGTTATTTCCGCATCCGTTTCCGGTAGTAGTGTTTCTGCTTTTGGTTTGAGAGGTGCTTTTCCGGGTCTGTTAGATCCGGTCAAGCATCCGTTATCTATTTCTGTTTCAGGTTTTTTCACTTCAGTTTCCGGTAGTAGTGTTGCTGCTTCCAGTTTGAGAGGTGCTTTCCGGGAGGGTTAGATCCGGTCAAGCTTCCGTCTTCAATTTCCGGTTCCAGTTTTTCTGTTTCCGAATATGTATCTGCTTCTGGTAGAAGAGGTGCTTTTCTGGGTCTGTTAGATCTATCCTGCTATGCATCCTACTTCCGTTTCCGGTTCCAGTTTTGTTGTATCTGTTTCCCGTAGTAGTGCTTTCACTTTCGGCATGAGAGGTACTTTTCCGGGTCTGTTAGATTCGGCTAAGCTTCCACCTTCCTTTTCCGGTTCCGGTTTCGTTGTGTCTATTTCCGGTAGTAGTGCTTCCACTTCCGGTTTGAGAGGAGCTGTCCGGTTCTGTTAAAGCCGGCTAAGTATCCTAATTCCGTTCCCGGTTTATCAGTTTTTACTGGTTCTCTTTCCAGGAGTTATTTTCGAGCTTATGGTTATGAATCGCCTGATAGTTCAGATTCTTCTAATAATTCCTTAGTTCTGACTCAATTTGTTTCGCGCTATTCTTCCTACTTTTCTTTTATGCTATGTCTGCTCGAGATTTTCTTTAGTCTTGTTTTCCCAATATTCTCTTTTTTATTCTTTGGCTATCCCTCCTTCTCAGGGGTTTCTCACTTTCCTTTTTCTGTTTATACTAGTCTTGTTTCTACGTATCATGTCTTCTTTTTTCATCTTCTTTTTCCTCCTCTGTTCTTTCAAATTCTTCTATTCCTTCTTATTCTTCCACGTCTTCTTCACCTTTGTTCTTCTATATCCTATTGTGTCTGTTTTTCTTTCTAAGAAACTAGTTTTCTATTTGTTGTCTCTGGCTTAGTCTTCTATTTGTTTTTTGTAATCTGTGATTCCTCGCTCAATCGCTGTTCTTTTTCCGCTAGTCTTTTCTATTCTCTCTAGATTCTATTCCTGGATCAGTTGAGGTCAGGGATCTGATGAGGTTTTGCCTCTTCGGATGTTTGGTCCTCGGCTCATCTATGGATAGCTTTTTGTCTCTCTCTCTCTCTCTCTCTCTCTCTCTCTCTCTCTCTCTCTTCAGGATGAGTTTTTTCTCATCTTTCCCTTTTCTTGTTCTCCTAGTGTTCTCTCTTTCTCATTATTTGGCTATCCTTCTTTGCTGGCTTTCTCACTTTCCTTCTGTTTATACTAGTGTTGATTCTTCATTTCACCGTTTCTTTTTTGCATCTTCTTTTTCCTCCTCTGTTCCTTCTAATTCTTTTATTTCTTATTCTTCCACTTCTCCTTCATCTTTGTTCGTCTAGATCCAATTGTGTCTGTTTTTCTTTCTCAGAAAATAGTTTTCTATTTGTTTTCTCTGGCTTAGTGTTTTCTTTGTTTTCTGTAATCTGGGATTCCTCGCTCAATCGCTCTTCTGTTTCTGCTAGTCTTTTCTATTGTCTCTAGATTCTATTCCTGGATCAGTCAAGGTCAGAGATCTGAGGAGGTTTTATCCGACCAGGGCCTCTTCGGATAATTGGTCCTTGGCTCATCAATGGATAGCTTCTTGTCTCTCTCTCTCTCTCTCTCTCTCTCTCTCTCTCTCTCTCTCTCTTCTTCTTCTTCTTCAGGATGAGTTTTTTCTCATCTTCCCCTTTTCTTGTTCTAGTATTCTTTCAGTCTATTTCTAGTTTGAAGGATTTCGTTAAGGTTGAGTCTTCTTCGGATCTTTTTAGTTGGTAATCTGTATGTAAGGCTCAGATTAGATCAGCCATTTTTCTAGCTCTTATTTCAGAAGATATCCTTTAGGCACTGGAGAGAGAGAGAGAGAGGTGATCAGAGTCCCTCCTGAGGTACTCAGAAATTATCTAGCCTCCGTCGTTAGAGGCTCTTTGAACTCAGTTTGTAGTTTGTTAGGCTTTGTTGCCTCTAAGAGAAGCCCTGGAAAGCCATCCGATGTTAATATTTTGAAGCCTTCTGTGTAGAGAGACCTTTCTGTTAAGAGTCCTCTTTAATCCTTCCATAGTGGAAGAGTCTTAGCCCTGATGAGTTTGGCGTTTATCCTTCTCTGTCTTCAGGTTCTAAAGTTTGATCCAAGGAGGAGGATCGATCTGATCCCTTTTTTGCTCATTGTCCTAGATCCCAAGTCCGGCAGTCCACTCCTTCTCAGGTGAGAAGGGTTAGTCTTATTTCTGCGGACCTTGATCTAGTCATAGAGGTAGTTTCTTTAACGATTTCAGAGTAAAAGAGTCTGAAGGGATGGTTGTAGCCTGGGTAGGCCTATCCCTTTCTCTTTTTCCTATTTTATCCCTTCCTCTTCCATTGCATTTGGATCCGTTGGTGCTCCCCTTTTCTCCCAGCGTGCTAGTAGGCGGGCGCCTGTCTCTATTTTTGGGAGACTTGGTAAGCCCTCGTTCAGGTCCTCTGGATCATAGATCCTCGCTGGGGGTTTTCTCGCACCTTCCTGGATCTTTCATCCTCCTCTGTCATTCCTTTCTAGGTGGACACAGTTTCCTTCCTTCCCAGTGAAGTTGGGAGCCCTAGAGGATGGGTTGGAGTAGATGATTCTAAGAAGGCATTAGAAGATGTTCCACTAGGGAGCCCCAAGAAGTTGGGTGGATGGCGTCCGATCATCATCTGAAGAGGTTAATTCTTCTTATCTTATCTCCATAAATCTAGATGGAGGCCATATCTCAGATTATCGCCGGTCTGAATCCTGGCTTGTGGTTCTCTTCCATAGAGATTTAGGACGTTTTTCTACATGTTCTCATCCACCCTTCATGCGTTCAGTTCTTGAGATTCGTTCTCCCATGTTTGGTATGGCTTCTCGAGCATTGCCCTCCGGTCTGTCCATGACTCCCTTTTTTCTTCACTCGTCTAGGGTTAGCCGTGGCAGGAATATTTTACTGTCATTCTATTCACCTTCACGTTTATATAGACGATTGGCTAGTATAAGCAGAGTCTTTATTAGTTCTATCAGTATTATTCCAGAGATCTGCAGCCTGGCATGCAGTCCAGGTTTGGTTTTTAAATCTCTAAAAGTCTAGTTTAATTCCGCTCTGTTTTCCCCCCACCTAGGCGTTTTATTCGATCTAGCTCGGGGTCTTGTTTTTTCCCTTTAGAGCTAAGAGTGGAAGCCATCTTAGTAGGGATGGAATTTCTGTCTTCCTCTTCCATGGTCAGGGCTAATTACTTTCTCAGGGTGATAGGATTGATGGTCAGCATCAAGAGTATCATTCCTAGGGAGGCGCTGATGAGAAGACTTTTCCAATGTGCTTAATGTCCTTATGGCTTCATTCGGTTCTCTCTATTACCCACATATTCCAATCAGAAAACCCTATTTTCACTTCTAGTTTATTGGAAGGGTTGTTTCTGATTCTGTTGGGTCAAGTTTTCTGCTCAGGTGATTATTTTCTCAGACGCTTCCTATGAGGAGGGGGAACAGTCTGGGATTCCCTGTACAGAGTGGCAGTTAAAGAGGTCGATTGTCTAAGAAATTTTCAACCTTAGGGATCGTTCCCACGTAGATCTTCTTGCGAACTGTCTGAATGCCAGGATTTCCTCTTGCATGCCCTCTTTTCTGGTCAATCAGGCATTGGCGGTGGACGCCCTGTTTCAGTCCTGGATAGGAATGTTAGATTATGCGTCTTCCCCAACATTCCTGATTTCTTTGGTCTTGAGGAAGGTCAGGGATCAAATCTTAGAAGTTCTTCTGATAACTCCCGTTTGGCCAAAGTGGATCTGGGTTGCAGATTTCCTCAATCTCCGGGTAGTCTTCCCTTGTCTTCTTCCAGTCTCCCCGGACCTTCTGTCTCAAGTAAGGGACACATGTATTCAGTCTCAGGAATTTACAGTCAGTTTCTTTGTAGAGTTTCGTCTGTTCGATCACTGAGATTTAAATTTCTGCAAATTCTCAGGAAATCATCGATTCTGCCACGAAGGAGTCAAGCCACAGAGTTTTCAAAGGCTGTCTTAAAATTTGTGGACAATGGTGTGCAGACCATGGTCTCTTGACAGATCCTGTTTTCATTTTCCCAAGTGTTAGATATTTTATCTTATCTCTTTGACTCCTTATATTTGTCTGTTAACACTGTAAGAGGTTATAGATTTGGCATCATCGCTTCTTTGTCTGTTGAATGCTTATGTTTTTGATACAAAGATTCGTTATGGTTTCATGATAGGCTTAGGCAATATTCGTCCTCCAGTAGCTAAACCTGTGCCCTCCTGGAATCTGGCTCTGGTTCTTCAGGTTTTTGGGCAGGCCATCACTTTGAACCTTTCTCTTCTATTAGCATGAACCTTGCAACTTTAAGTCTATTTTTTGGGTTGCATTTGCTTCTGCTAGAAGACGATCCAAAATTTCATGCTTTTTCCGCCGAGAAGGACAGGTTTTTGAATCTGGAGATGGTCTAGTCTTATATCCTAGAAGGGATTTTTAAAATAAAAAATTCAATCTAACCGTCACTCAGCTAAGCTAATTATTTGAAAATCTTTAACTTCCTGTTAACCGTTCGACAGGCTTTGGTGTCCTGTCAGAGCTTTAAAAGTTTTCAAGTGTCGTACTGATTTTAAGAGATCCAAAACCATTTCTGGTTTCTGTATGAGGAGGAGGTAGTCAGTCCAGTCTCTAAGGCCTCTATTGCCAGATGATTTTGTGAGACCAGTGTTTTGAGATTGCTTCTTCTGATCATATTAATCTTTCTCACATTTAAGCTCATGAAGTTAGAGGAATGGTTTCCTCTTTTTCTTTTCGCTGGCTCATTTTTAGTTGAGGTAATGCTAGTAGCAGGATGGAAATCCGAGCCTTCTTTTACCGCCTTTTTATTTACAAATCAGAGTGCAGCGCCAACCTTTTTTTAGATATATCTTGTTTCTATCTAATACGGCTGAAGACCATTTACCAAGCACACTCCACCATTTTCGTTAAGACTGCTCGTCTGCGTGAAATGGTGAGAGTTTTTCTTTGGTTTTTATTTATTTCTTCAAGATAAAGAAATCCTTGTTTGATAATCACTGTGTGATTCATTAAGATGCACTATTATGTTATGTTATTAACATTTGGTTAAGTTTTGTTTGATTTGTATCCTTGCCTATGGATTCTCAAATCTCCACCCACCATGGGTTCACAGTAGGACACTGACCAAATCCACGGGTTTAGCAAGTAGTGATTGAACGGTCAAGATGTTTTTGTGGTGTAATAACAACCCCAACAGAACCCCCTTTAGTGGGTTGGTCTGTAGTTTTATTAACCACTATAAAACATACTTACCATTCAATCACTATGGCCCGGTCTCAGCCACCCCGCAGGGTAATGATTTGAGAATCTAGTCAGGATATTTGGCACTTAAATTTAGAAAAGTGATTCTGTTTCCTATTTAATATTAATATTTTTTATATTTTAATATTTGATTTGATTTATTCTCTTGGTAAATATTACAAATTACAATATGATAACAGGGAGTCCACTGGAGGCTGTGCTTTGGGATCTGTTGCGCATGCGCGGGCGTGCTTAGTGACAGGCATTACCAAGGAGTGAGTACAGACTGGTGCCAGGCTATACTGAGGCTTATGCTGGGGTTACCTTACCAGTAGCCTGGTTAAGGGTATGTATGGTGATGATAAAGGCATAAGGGAGTATGTAAGCGAGCATAAAAATCTTATTCTGATAGCTAAATGCAGATATTTGATTTAGCAAGTAGTGATTGAAGAGTAAGTATGTTTTTATAGTGGTTAATAAAAGTACAGACCAACCCACTGAATGTGGGTCTGTTGGGGGATTTCGCAGGGCATCAGACAGTGTGAAGTTCTTAGCCCTATGTTATTTATAGACTGGTCTCAGTACTTCCACTTTTCTCAAAACTCCTGGAAAGGCTATACTACAACAGAATAATTAAGTATCTTAATAAAAACTCTATTCTCTTCCAATCACAGTATGGTTTCAGAGAAAGGCATTCCACAATGCTTGCCATTGTAGACATGGTGGAAAGAATATTTGTGTCCCTGGAAAAAAATGAACACACTGTGGGTGTATTTTTGGACCTTTCCAAAGCATTCGATACCATTGATCATAAAATTTTACTAAAAAAGTTTTCCTACTATGGAATTAGAGGCACTGCATTATACTGGATAGAAAGCTACTTGACTGATAGGGTACAGTGTGTTCAATTTAACGGTGTCATATCTGAAAATGGAAAATTAACCTGTGGTGTACACCAAGGTTCAATTCTAGGACCTCTGCTGTTTCGACTATGCATAAATGGCCTTCCTAATTCCTGTAAACATCTATCACTAATTTTATTTGCAGATAATACCAATGCTCTCTGCAGCCACAAGGATATAAAATCACTGTACAGAAATGTAAACAGTGAAATGGAAAAAATAACAGATTGGTTTAAAGTGAGTAAATTATCCCTAAACGTTGACAAAACTAATTACATACTTTTCACAAAATCCTCGAAAGTAAGAAATACTGCTCTCCCTATATTTCGCATAAATAATTCGGAAATTCAAGAAGCCAAATATGCCAAATTTTTAGGGGTATAAGAATCTAACTTGGGAGAAGCATATAGTAACAGTTATATCTAAGGTAGCAAAGAACATTGGTATCATGCACAGACTCAGGCCATACCTTCCACCAAATATCATAAAAGACCTATACTGTACACCAATCCTCCCCCACCTAACATGCTGTAATGCTATTTGGACTAACACACACAAAAATAAGCTAACAAAACTAAAATCATTGCAAAAACAATCTATTAAACTATTCACCCAAGCAGCAGAGGGACAAGATATTTTCAAAATAAACAAAATTCTAAAACTTGAGGACATTGGAAGGGTCCAGCTATACACTATTCATAGGGACTACTACAATGGCAACCTACCCTTATCCCTTTCAAATATATTTGCAAAACAGCCAGACATACATTCTCATAACACAAGATCACACAATAACCTATACACAGCCTATCACCGACCACAGGCAGCTAAAAAAACACCATCATACCAAGCAATACAATTATGGAATAGTACCGACACTAAACCACGCACACAAATCATAACGCAATTGTCATTTAAACAAAACATTAAAAATATGATCATCGGTAAATACTAACACAATGTTTCAGCAAGCACCAAAAGTTGATCACCATGGCAGTCAGCAACTTGATATAATAGCACCCAGCCACCAAAATCACTAAAAAACCCAAAACAAATAATATCAACTTTGACCCAAAGTCAATAATAATAATAATAATAATAATAATAATAATAATAATAATAATAATAATAATAATAATAAAAGGATAAGCACCCGTTTCCCTACGCTATGTAAATGTATGTCACGTAAGTGTAAACTGCTATGTCACCTTCGTATAATGTGTGATCTATGTTGTCTAAATGTTTTCTAAACGTTACTATTATACTACTATCATTACCTTTTTAATTTTCTCTACCATAATGTTGATATGTTAGCCACCATATGATATTGATATGATTGTCGTGTTTTTATTTATGTTGTACAATTGTTCTATGTTATGTGTATAAGGAGTCCACCGCCCTATTGGCTCTGCGTTTGGTGGACTACCTGTTGTGAAATTAAATATGTACAAAAAATTAATGAAATAAATAACATTGAATCTTGAATCTTACACTCTATTTGAACGACCTACCATCCCAGATATGTGCTGGTAATACCCACCCAGTTTTATTGTTTTCAAAACGTCTACAGAGCTTGATGTATGCCGATGACATTGTCATACTGTCTGAATCAAAAGATGGATTGCAACAATGTCTAAATAACTTAAGTAAGTAATGCATTAAGTGGAAACTAGAACTAAACTTGTCAAAAACGAAGGTTGTAATATTTCATGTCTGGTCGTCTTTTAAGTGATCACTTCTCTTATAATGATATCAATGTTGAATGTGTTAACTCTTACAAGTATTTAGGAATTGATTTTAACAACAGTGGATCATTTACACAGGCAAAAGACAATCTAAGGCTTAAGTCTCAGAAAGCATCTTTTAAACTAAAGAAGCTACTTGGCAATGATTTTTACACACCAAAAGCATTAAGTCTGTTTCAGTCTTTAGTCAAACCTATAATATTATATGGTTGTGAGATTTGGGGTGCATCCCTTTTTTCTCTAACATTAAAATGCATGATGGACAAGTTTGACAGGCTACCTGCAGAAAAGGTACAACTCAGCTTTGCCAGATATTCTCTAGGTGTCCATAAACACGCCACTACAGACGCAGTGCGTGGTGAGCTAGGTTTACTCCCCGTAGCAATCTCTATAATAAAAAGTGTACTTATGTATAAACAACACCTTTTAACCGAACCCGACAACAGTATTCTTGGTGAGGCTAGGCAACTAAATCTTAATTTAGCGACGGGAAACTATAGTTCTTGGTTTAAGATGGTGTCTCTACAGCCTACGCTTGTCCCAATGACAGACTCCATTAACCATGCATCAAGTCGTTGGAGAAGGAAGTTGTTGGGAAATGGCATGGTCGATTGTCTCAAGGTGGTTCCAATAAGCTTGGATCATATGCAACTTACTAGACACACTTTGAATTTGAGAACTATTTGGCAACAGTGAATAATCGTTATCACAGATTTGCTTTTACCTGCCTCAGAACCAGTTGTTATAATCTCTACATTGAGTCTGGAAGGTATACAAGACCTAAGACTCAAATCGAAAACAGACTATGTTCTTTGTGCGATAAGGGGTGGGGGTGGGGGAGTGGGGGAGGGGGTGGGTGGTGGAAGATGAATTACTATCCTGATTCAATGTAATATATTATCATGAAAGGAAAATGCTGTATGACTTTGTGAGCAAAGATTGTCCCAACTTCAGACATTTAAACGATCGTCAAAGATTTATCTACCTCTTATCATCAGAGGGTAGCATTTTAATTCAAATTGCAAAATTTTGTCATCTGGCTTTCGAGAAGAGGATAAATGTCCAAGAATCCAACAACATCAATTGATCAATTTGGGATTTCCAGACACCCCATGTGTATAGACTCATAATATTCACTCATATATATGCTTTATATTCCTAGTTGAGTGTGGCAGACCAAGGGTTAACCCTTGTCTCATGAACCGTATTATCTCAATTTCATCTGCCATTTTGTGGGAAGTGTAACATGAGGATGAGATTCACAGGCGGTGTCTTGTGGGACTAGCTTGGTTTGTTTTAGCTAGCCGGGATATTGCACACATATGTGTTGCTGCAGGCATCAACTTGGCCTGATGATCGGGGCATGTTTGTGTGCGAGGATTTCGTCGAGACGAACTGGATTGGTCTTAGAGGGCACTGCCTTGGGATCGTGTTTTACTGTCTATACAGACTGGCACGGCTACCTAGCTCCCCCACCCAGGTAAGATGTCGAGTCACCACAATATGCATACATTGTATGGAATCACCATGTTTTGGGCTGCGGGGTGAAATGTTACCCAAGTGGGATGTTCACATTGCTTTAGTCATATTTTCGGGCTTTTTATTCGTGTGTGGTCGACTGAGTGTTGCAAACTGTTTTTGTTATACAACTATGTTTATTATTATAATAGATATGTATTGTATTGACTGTGTAATGGTCCCTTGTGGACTTCTTATTACAATAAAGTTATACTATCTTCTAAAAAATGGGATCGCAACATAGACAGACTGTATAAATTAAATCCGTGAAGGAAGATATGGAAGTAGTAATAAATTAGTTCGCATTTAACAAATTATCACTAACTGTTGACAAGACAAATGTTATATGCTTTTTAAGTTGCATAAATGTGATAGTAGAAACCCTGTGGTTGTAGACTGGTTTCCACTGTAGTGCACCCGGTCACAAGGGCGAATTTGCAAGAGCATTAAAGAAATAATCAGGGAACTATCAACTGCTGATTTAATAATAATAATAATAATAATAATAATAATAATAATAATAATAATAATAATAATACTCAAAATGAGAATAATGCGTGCAGGCTTACTAAAATTTTTATAAATAATTTAACTGGAAGCGGTTGCTTCCAATTGAAGCCCAGGTGAACAGGGTCGTTCATGCGTGTTGGAAACAGGCAATTCGGATCGATACCGGCCAGATCCAACCTTATCCAACCTAATTTCTCCTCCACTACTAAAGATTATATAAATAATTTAACTGGAAGCTGTTGCTTCCAATTGGTGCTCAAGAGGCTCAGGTGAATAGGGTCGTTCACGCGTGTTGGAAACAGGCAATTCGGATTGATACAGGCCAGATAGAATCCAAAATTTTCCAACCGCATTCTCTGCCGTTACTAAAGATTTTATAAATAATTTAATTGGAAGCGGTTGTTTCCGATTGGTGCTCAAGAAGCCCACGCGAATAGGGTCATTCGCGCGTGTTGGCAACAGACAATTCAGGCAATCGTTTTACGGCTACCAAGCAACTTCACTTGGTCCAGTGCTACCCCGTCACCCTGGCAATGTTTGTCGCTTAATCTGGCTTCAGATAAGCAACCAAGCAACACCACGTGTTCCAGTTGCTACCCCGTCACATCTGACAATTGCTTAATCTAACTTAAGATAGGCAATCGCTGTGCTAGTTAACAGAAACTAGCCTACAATCCAATTATCGCCATCTCAAGTGAGCCATTGCACCTCTGATACATGAGGGGCAGAGGACATTTGCTTTAAGATAGACTTAAGTCGACTTCTTTCAGCAAGATCAACTTAAGTCAACTTAACCAGTTAGACCGATCAGCCAGATAGCTTAAATCAACTTTACTCAGCCAGACAAATTTAAGTCAACTGCTTCTAACAAAAAATAGACTTTGGTCGACTTCTTGCAGCAAGACCAACTTAAGTCAACTTAACCAGTTAGACCGATCAGCCAGATAGCTTGAATCCACTTAAAGCTAGGATTCCATTAACGTTAGGATTCGATTAACGCGTATGCGTATCCAAATTTTTTTCGCTCCCATTACAAATAGATAGTATGATTCCATATGTCCATATGCGTATGCGAAAACTGTCCGTATCCGAATCTGATCGCTACATGTAGCCATTTTATTTGGATACGGACAGCATTCGGATGTGGGATTCCTTGAAAATTACCTTTTCATTACGTCATTCATGGGTTTTCCCCAAATCGGTACTATTATTCTGTACATGTTGAAGATTTTGATGACGTATATATCTTCAAGATGCACCGCTAAGATTCACTATTACTTATATGTTCTTATCTGCACTAATCGACTCGTCAGTCTTTTACGTTTTGGGTAAAGCTTGTATGAGTAGTTGCTGCGACAACTAACTTTACCGAGAACGCAAAAGATGGATATCAGCTCGGCTCGTAAGTAGATGTATTGAACGATATTTGTATTCGATATCCGGGCCTGATCTGACTGAATCTCAGAAGTTGAAGGTACGTTACGGTGGTCTTCCGTAATGTCCAGAGTAAATATAACAAACTAGTGCCTTGAAGTTATCAAGGTGATGACTTTAATTCTACCGCTAACTGTACACAAGAATAAGATGACTTTTACTGTCATAAAATAATAATACTATTTTATATCAATGAACGATAATTACTTATTTAACTATTCCTATTTCACTCAAGAAGGATTAATCTCAGTATCTGATCTGCTATCCTAACTTAGTTACTACAATAATTTCAATCGACGCTTCTACTCTATACCAATTTACCGACCTACTCTACTAAATTTGAACAGAGCTTATCGCTACTACAAGATTCTGATCTGGCTGACTGCTCTCGATACAAGGCAGCGCGCCCCTTTTATACTCTCCTGAGTTTCTATTCTATCATAGCTGAGTTTCGATTCTCTCATAGGCTATACTTATAGATCATGACGTCTTTTTCAGCAACTAAATCACTGACCCTCCCTCCTCGGGAGGGAGCTTTCTACCTAGCACTTGTGGTCTGGCTGGTTACAACTGGATCTCGATGAGCTCATCCTCAGCTGATGTTATGGTGCTCGTCATCGAAACTCGGGTCATAGGTCAATAGCACTGGAGCCCGATGAGCTCATTGTCAGCTGACGTTATTGTACCTTGCACCGAGCATTCGGTCATTCAGTCCGTTGTTATTCGCTCATTATACTTAACGCTTCTCATCGATTCCCATCGCGTTCTACTTGCTTACTATTTTATAAACTATAGCTCGGACCCACTGTTGAATACCCCCAACTGATTGCTGATTTCATGGCAACAACTTTCATGCTTAATTTATCCATTTACCAACAGATACTATCCAGCCAGCACCGTCGATTCTCACCCTACTTCATTACATTTTTAGTCTTAATCTACTCTCAGTTTCGATACCAGTTTCGCATCGGCATCATTGCTGGTGACGTCATCCAGTCACTCAGTGCAAACACTACTACTACTCTAGTCTATCGGCGCACTCATTGCCCTCGGTCACTCAGTGCCAACACATACTACTCGGTACACTACCAATGCCATGTTATCCCTTTTAGCTCACCTGGTATTTTCAAAAGACGCTAATTTCTACTAAGGTCTTACTCATAAATATAAGATGTCCACCGGGTCATGACTCCCACCAGACAATCCGATATCTACAGATGCCCACCAACCGAAGTTAATTAACCACCTCTTAAGGCCTTAAGGGTGCGTTCATTAACTCGTTGTATAACATCAACAACAAAACTACACTATACCAGCAGCCCTCCGAACGGATAACATCCAACACTCAAACGTACCATTCACACGACTACGATCGCCTATACATAAAGCATTTGTAATTATCAATACGATCGCCTATACATAAAGCATTTGTAATTATCAATACGATCGCCTATACATAAAGCATTGTAACTAGGAAATCAGCTCTACACCAGGAATGGAGTATCATGCTAGACCACCCATTCCAGGCACGATTATACATACATACTTGTCCGGATAACAGTATATCGTCCCCGAAAACACATTAATATCATCATTAAACTGTGGACGTAACCCGTCACACGCGTAACTTAACAATAAAAGCGAATAATCAATACAATTTAAAATAAGTGAATATATATTACACAGTGTATTAATATAACGGTCGCTACTGCCAGCAGCGACAACATGGTCAGCAGCGACTACGCGTGTCGTAACGAGTCGTCGTCACGACACAATAATAGAGTTCAAAACCTTAATCCTACAGTGCAAATTCATTACCGTTCATATAATAAGTCCTACGCAAAGTTCATATATAGTTCAAATTATTACGGATATAAAATACATCACCATTCAGTGTTCCACACGCAGCAGATGAAGTTGGATCCACAACGTCACATGGATATGTCCACTCGAGCCACACCCTCATCAGGATCCACCACGTTGTTGTGCAGTTCCATTTCCACCCAGTCGGCAGCCGTCGGGTCGATCTCAGTCCTCGGTATACCATTAGGCGACGACCCGGTTGCCAACCCCAGCGGCTCCGGTATCACTGCAGTTTTCCGGGGCCGCGGGGCCTGAATTGCTGGTGCAGTAATATGAATGGCGGTGTGTTTATCACTACTATGGGCCGCATGTGGCTTGCATTTTAACCAATTCCACATGCGCGAAAGTAATCCACATTTGTACAGCACAATTATAATTACGAGCACAGTGACGACTGAGCCCGCCGAATAAGATACAAAAGATCGTACCCCCATGCCATTGACCATCACTGGGTCAATCGCGGACAATGGTGCTAGCGGCACATACTTAGATTTCTGTAAATGATCCCATGGTTGCATTTTCAAATGCTCTACTATCATGGATTTATCTAGAACGCCGGCCACATCCAAGTGGGGCATTTCAATGGCCAGGCTAACTCGAGTGTACGTCCGACTGTAAGACGCCACTGGCTCGAATTGCCAACCCTTCCCGCTATAACCACATTTTCCGGACATCAACGCATACACACCATTACCTACGTCACATCTGTCTGTCAGTTTTCCGTCACAATGAATCTCCATAGTTTCACCGAAGGTTTGCAAAACTACCCCGATTTTTCTATTGGCAAATAATCTACTTGCGGTTACGTTGGATTCAGACAGTTGAATATTGCAATTTCTATCGGTTGTGTTTGTTAATATGCTTACTATGCAGGGCACGTGTGTCTTGTCGACCCTTAGCTGACCCTGACACACCCTAGGCCCTTTACCTCTACACCCAGATACCGTAAAATACCATCCAGACTTGGTGTCCAGGCCAATGCTGGTTCGACCCAGCTCTACCTTCATATAATAACTCTTTTCCGCCATCGGCTCGGCCCAGGAATGTAGCCCGTACTCTATGTACCTTCCTCCGTCTATCAATGGTAACGTCGCAACATAATGTAATTTAGAATCGTCTTTCCACAATGGGTATACTACCACGTTCCTATAGTACCATTGGTATGGACGTATCAACCGATTTCCCACACCGACCTGCTTAGAAACTGATCCCAGGTCAACGGGACTGAACAGTTCCTCAGTCAATCTCCCCAATTCTAGCGACGCAGTTTGTCTATGAAATTGTTCAGCCGATTTCTGGTAGTCATAAACCACATACTCAGCAGAGTCAATTATATGCCCCAGGCGTACCAGGGCGAACAGTTCATTCTGTCGTGTTTCGTGTATACGTAATATCTTACTCATATTCCCCGTTACCTCCGCTAGCTATCGCCCAATTCATTTATGCGGTCCTTATTCATATTAATATCATGGAATGCCAATTTCACATGGGATGATAATTTATTAGCAAAATGTACTACTCTATTAACATTACCCATTGCTGTCTTTACCACTTCACGTAGAGCATCCATGTCCCCCGAGGTAGCGGTTCCGAATAACGACGATGCTATGTTCCCGACAAAATTAAACAATCCCCGTTTCTCCCTACGGTGTGTTTTCTTTACCATCGTCTGCTGTGTTTTTATGGCGATCTTTCGCACTCCTCTTATTCTATGCTGGAGGCCAAATATATCCGCGCTGCTTAAGAATGAAGTCTTTCGACTTATATCAGCCACTACACTAGCCATTTGGGCTAATCTTCCCATGAAATCACTCGGTAAATATGGATGGTCTATGGAAACTATCACCGTCCATTCTGCTCTTATTACTGATACTGATTCCGGTTCGGTTATCATAATACCGTTCGGCAAGCGGTGTACACTGGAATCCTTACACATACCTAATACCATACTAAATACCACTACAGCTATGCTCAACTTAAATGCATACATGATGCCAGACTACCGCGACACTTTATCGATACTAAAATTAAAATTGTTATTGAATATGCGATGCTACACTAGTACGATGCTTACTGGCACAGAGTATAAGTTAGAATGATAATTATCTGTGGCTATGTCGCAGTATAACTGCATCTATACGATCGATGAAGTCATCGTATAGAGCACGCCCAAAAGCACCGATCCTGAGTCGCTTGGTGTTATTTTCGACATCAGGCATATGACCGCGCTTGCGCAGAAAGTATGGATGTGCTGGCAGCGTTTCCATTGGCTCCGGCACACTTTCGGGTACCTCCTCCGATGTGTCCATCATTGCATTAGGAGTAATCACGTGAGTTTCGGTTGGTGACTCATGGTTTCGAGTCATACTCGTACCTGGTTGACTGATGTTATTATCAACCCTCTTACCCACCTTGCTCACCCTTGGTTCATCGTCAGAAGCGGCCCGCTTCCTACGATTCATCCCACTAGGGGTCGCAATCTTGCCGGCTACCGGCCAGGTTTCAGACTCAGGGGTCTGCATCATCCTCGGATGATGGCTAGCTTTCGTACCTTTTGTGGGGTTACGAACAGGGCGTGGTCGTACCTTGTCCCAGCACATCTCTGAGTCGACGACGCGTAGCTTGGCTATATTAAGTACGCGCACCTTCCCAGATCTCTGATGTCGGACATGAGCCACCGGCCCGTTGATCTTAAAGATCTCATACTCGGGGTCACTGCGAGAGGTCAATTTCATCCTCTCCTCAGCTTTTACGACCCCCGAGTCCCCCACCTTGAATACACCAGCGTTTGCACGCTTGTCAATTTGTTCTCGGTGAATCTCGCGAGACTTTGCCGTTTCACTACGAGCACGTAGCAATGCATTATTGAGACACGTCAGCCTCTCACTAAGATCCTGCGAAGCATCTACAGGAATCGCAAACGGAAGTCTTGCCCGTCGACCATACGTCAGCTAGAATGGCGTATATCCGGTCGTGGAATGACGAGTACTGCGGTACGCTGTCAATGCGGCACCCAACTCGTCTTCCCAGGTACGAGACGCATTATTCACCCCTTTCTGGATTAACTCCTTAAGAGTTCGATTGAACCTCTCGGTACGTCCATTTGTCTGTGGATGGTATGGACTCGATCGCCTATGATCTATACCGTGTTCCTTAAATCGTTCCTCCAGAGCTTTAGAACAAAATTCTTTTCCCTGATCAGTTACCACTATCTCAGGGACACCATGACGCGCGACGTACTCGTTGAAGAACTTGTCTTCAACATTCTGAGACGTCTTAGCGGGAATCGGATATGCTTCTGCCCACGCAGAACAGTGATCAACGATCGTCATGATATACACATTACCCTTACTCGATTCCAACAGTGGACCGATCAAATCCATGCCTATTATCTGACTCGGATAATTGGCCATGGGCATCTCACTGTACCTTGGTCGAGTAGTGACAGGTCGATTGACCTGGCACGTCGTACACCTCTCAAGCATACGTACCACATCTTTCCTTAAAGATGTCCAAACAAACGAATCCCTTACCATACCGATAGTCTTCTGCAGACCTTGGTGACCAGCTCGTTCATGAGCCATCCGGAGTACCTTCTCACGGAACAGGGTAGGTAAGACAATTCTTGGGTACTCAGTGTCTAACGCTGAGGGTGTAACTAAAGAATACAGAATACCATTCTTAACCATGTATTCTTCCAGTGTGTTCTTAAACAGCTCCGTGTATTCTTTGGTTTGTTCGATACACAACTCGTCGTAGGGAATATCGAATGTCTCTAGAGGGACATGCGGTAACGCACCCTCATCCACATCCAGTATGACAAAATCGCCAGTATCTAAGGTGGCGACCTCCACTGGACGACGTAACCTGGACAACATGTTCGCTCGAATGTTCTTCGAGCCTTGGATGTACTCTATCTTACATCCGTATTCTGCAATCAGTACGGCCCAGCGCTGCACTTTCGTGTTCTTAACCTCTCCCACAAACAAACTCTTTAGGGGTTTGTGGTCAGTATACACGGTAAACTGCGCGCCAAATAGATACGGTCGAAGCTTCTTCAACGCATAGATCACTGCGTACGCTTCCTTTTCTATTACAGGCCAATTCAACTGACTGTCTTTCAGAGTAGAGCTCACATACTGGATTACTCGCTCTACACCATTATCATCTACCTGTACCAATATTGCACCTATCGCATAGCTAGACGCATCGGTATACAATTTATACGGGGCATTTAAATTTGGATAGGTGAGAACCGTCTCACTACACAGCAAGTTCTGTAATTTGATAAACGCTTGCTGTTCATCCGGCCCCCATTCAAAACGTTTATCCTTCTTCGTTAATTCTATTAAAGGCTTAGCAATATCGGCATAGCCTCGCACACAGGAGCGGTAATAACCTGTAGCTCCAAGGAAACTTCTTACTTCGCCCACATCGCGTGGGGGTGACATTTCCCTAATGACTTTGACCTTTTTAGCCTGAGGAGCTACTCCTTGTGCGGAAATGCGATACCCTAACAAATCAACTGATGGCTTAGCAAAATCGCACTTCTTTTTCTTAACCTGAAGATTATACTCTCTTATCCTACGCATGACCTTGCGCAAGTGCTGTGCATGTTCCGTCGGATTTCGTGAATATACGACTATATCATCGACGAAAACATGCAGATATTTTCCCACGAATTCTCGAAAAATATCATTCATGGCCCTCTGAAATACGGCACCTGAGTTCGCAAAACCAAACGGCATACGAATCCATTCGAAGAGACCTTCACTACAGACGAACGCTGTCTTCTCTATGTCTTGGCTGTCCATTGGTATCTGCCAATAGCCAGACTTCAAGTCCATAGTAGAAAATATCGTTGCGCCCCCCATAGAATCAAAAATGTCCGATATATTCGGCAAAGGATAACTATCCTTACGACATACGGAATTCAATTTTCTGTAGTCTATACAAAACCTAGTGTCACCGTCCTTCTTAGGAACCAATGTAATGGGTGACGCCCAGGGTGATGACGAAGGTCTTATGACGCCCGCTGCCAGCATCTCAGCCACTTGGTTTTTGACTATATACTGCTTGGCCAGCGGCAAACAGTAGGCTTTCTGCCTTATAGGAAACGCATCTCCTGTTAGTACCGTACACTTCACTTTGGGAACCAATCCAAGTGTCTTTGGACGAGCCGTATCAAAGATATCCGCAAAGTCCCCCAAGACCTTGTCGATATCTTTATATCCGGTCGTTTCCTTACAACTCTCATAGACATAATTCGTCTGTTCTCTATAAGGATACCTAAATGGATATACCCGGCCAAACCATACTACTACTTTGGCCTGATAATCTATCTTTGCATTTCCCAAGTGCAAAGCATCCGCTCCAAGCAAACATTCATGCCTCAATCTTGCTACTACCGTACTAGGAATAGGCCGGGCGTTCTTGAATTTTACTTGGGTTTCTCCCAACAATTCTATGGGAGAACCATTAACAGCTAAGAGCGTCTTTGCTCTTTTCAATGGCTTAGCATTCAGCATGTTACGCCATACATCTTTACGAATCAAGGATGTGCTAGCACCAGTATCCACTAAGGCATGCAAGTACTCACCCTGATCCGTTAGACCGTTCGAATCTACTACTAGACGGATTAAAAACCGTTCGGTCGGTGCTTGCACCAACGGTTTCCTCCATCCTAGTTTAACGGGCTCCTTCTCCCGCTCACTGCTTCCGCATAGGAATCTCGCCTTGGTGATGTGTCGCGTCCACCATAGCGACCGTACGCGTCAGTCCCAGGACCTGTTAGAATGAACCCATCCCTATCCTCGTATTCACTGTCCTGCTGTCGCATATTATCGAAATCTCTCCTCACATTTCGAGAACATTCCCGCGGAGTAATACGTCGCTCCCGATCAACTTCGTCGATGTCCCAGTCTTCGTTGGCAGGACGTTTTTCTGCTCGGCGCATTATTTTCCTTGGTTGTCCGTTAGGTCATCCGGACGCCTGTTGTCGTGCTTCCGGTCCTTTTCTTGGACATTCTCGCGCCCAGTGGCCTGCATGACCACAAATGAAACATTGTCCTATTGACGGAGTACTGCCAAACATATTGTCCCCACAATCTCGGGCCATGTGGCCTTCTTTCCCACATCGAAAGCAGGTCATTGGTGGCCTTTGGGGTCGCGGTCGCGTTACTATCTTACGGGTCGTGTTACGGGGTGGTTGTGCCTGCTGCTTACAATAACTCTTGTAATGCCCCGTTCTCCCGCAATTAATGCATGTAATATGACTTACATCCCTTGGTTGTGCGGTCCTCTTTACGACTGCCTGTCTTCTCGGTGGTTGTGGAACAACTTTCTTCGCGATTGCCCTTCTTGGCTCTATCGGTTTCGGGCCTGCATCCGCTGTTTGCAGGTCCCTCACCAGCCCACACAGCTGTTCGATCATTTTTGATTGCACAGCTATTTGTTGTTTTAGTTTTTTAACAACACTCCATATCTCGCGCTCCTCAGCCTCCTCTAACATGTTCACCTCCATCTCCTCTTCCTGTCTACCTCCGATCTGCATTGCTTTTAGCAAATCATTACAGGTTTCCTCCTCCTCGGAGATCTCGATTGCTCGGGCCAGGGTGGTTGCTCGTTTTCTTACTATTCTCTTGCTCATCCCCCGGTCACTCAACGCCCTCAAGTATATACCAAGAATGGTACGTCGATTGTCGGCATTCTCAACTGGGTAGGCCCTACTGCTGTCTTCCTTGTACCGCCGATTAAAAGTAATCACGGTTTCGTTCCGCCTCTGCTTGGTGTTCTCAAGATCGTACTTTATTCTTTCGGGCTCGTTCGTGGAGATAAAGTTATTGGTTACGTACGCTGCTAATTCTTCATACGTCACGTCCTCTCTCCTCTTTCCCACCATAAAACTGTCGACCGCTCTCGACAGCTGTCCTCTAGCCGCCCTTGTCACTACGTATGCTGGTATCCCATCCAATCTCCCCTCATGGGCCACACATGCCCTCCGGGTTTCATCTAGGAAGGTGCGTACCTCCTCCGGCACCACCCCATCACAGGGTTGTATACGGTAGATGTTGTCCCGTATCTCCCTCCTGTACACCCTAGCTGTCTCCCGCCTTTCGCTACTGTTGACGATTTCACCCGCCATGGCTGTTCCCATCTGCCGCATAGCAGCCACTGTTTCTGGCCTCAGTTCCACCGGGATTAATCTTTCTACTGGGGGTAACGTTGGGTCGGCCATTGTTCTTCCCATCGCCATTTTGTTTACCGGTAATGGATGCCGATAACTACCTTCGCTACCCTTGGATGCTCTGGACAGCTGATGTCAGTGGTTATTTTGCAAATTGACTCTGTCCCGTATTCCCGATGCTGGGTCACCTGGCACCCCTCTGACCGTTGCGCTACTGTTAAGAAATCTGCCACCCGGTCCGCTATGTCCTTGACTACTATTGTTACTGGTCGTCTCCCCTGTTCCTGGGCCATCTATTCTTAAAGTACTCACTGTTTTTACTCTGGATCCTGGCAGTTGAAGCCACTGAAGATTTTGATGACGTATATATCTTCAAGATGCACCGCTAAGATTCACTATTACTTATATGTTCTTGTCAGTCTTTTACGTTTTGGGTAAAGCTCGTATGAGTAGTTGCTGCGACAACTAACTTTACCGAGAACGCAAAAGATGGATATCAGCTCGCCTCGTAAGTAGATGTATTGAATGATATTTGTATTCGATATCCGGGCCTGATCTGACTGAATCTCAGAAGTTGAAGGTACGTTACGGTGGTCTTCCGTAATGTCCAGAGTAAATATAACAAACTAGTGCCTTGAAGTTATCAAGGTGATGACTTTAATTCTACCGCTAACTGTACACAAGAATAAGATGACTTTTACTGTCATAAAATAATAATACTATTTTATATCAATGAACGATAATTACTTATTTAACTATTCCTATTTCACTCAAGAAGGATTAATCTCAGTATCTGATCTGCTATCCTAACTTAGTTACTACAATAATTTCAATCGACGCTTCTACTCTATACCAATTTACCGACCTACTCTACTAAATTTGAACAGAGCTTATCGCTACTACAAGATTCTGATCTGGCTGACTGCTCTCGATACAAGGCAGCGCGCCCCTTTTATACTCTCCTGAGTTTCTATTCTATCATAGCTGAGTTTCGATTCTCTCATAGGCTATACTTATAGATCATGACGTCTTTTTCAGCAACTAAATCACTGACCCTCCCTCCTCGGGAGGGAGCTTTCTACCTAGCACTTGTGGTCTGGCTGGTTACAACTGGATCTCGATGAGCTCATCCTCAGCTGATGTTATGGTGCTCGTCATCGAAACTCGGGTCATAGGTCAATAGCATTGGAGCCCGATGAGCTCATTGTCAGCTGACGTTATTGTACCTTGCACCGAGCATTCGGTCATTCAGTCCGTTGTTATTCGCTCATTATACTTAACGCTTCTCATCGATTCCCATCGCGTTCTACTTGCTTACTATTTTATAAACTATAGCTCGGACCCACTGTTGAATACCCCCAACTGATTGCTGATTTCATGGCAACAACTTTCATGCTTAATTTATCCATTTACCAACAGATACTATCCAGCCAGCACCGTCGATTCTCACCCTACTTCATTACATTTTTAGTCTTAATCTACTCTCAGTTTCGATACCAGTTTCGCATCTGCATCATTGCTGGTGACGTCATCCAGTCACTCAGTGCAAACACTACTACTACTCTAGTCTATCGGCGCACTCATTGCCCTCGGTCACTCAGTGCCAACACATACTACTCGGTACACTACCAATGCCATGTTATCCCTTCTTAGCTCACCTGGTATTTTCAAAAGACGCTAATTTCTACTAAGGTCTTACTCATAAATATAAGATGTCCACCGGGTCATGACTCCCACCAGACAATCCGATATCTACAATGTGTTCCAATATATAAGTCAAATTCATAGTAAGCGCTCTGGAATGTGACATTCACTGAAAGGCTGATAGACTATTTTAGAACATATTGATACTACTAAGTAGTAGTAGTAGTAGTAGTAGTCGAAGTGAACGCCCACGTTTATTTAGCTCTGCAATTGCCGCCCGAATTTGCTGGTTTCTAGCGCGATTTTGTAGATAAATTTTGTACACATATTTCGTATTAGTATTTCCTTTCAAACGTTATGCTTAATTTGTAAATTCTTGTCTTGGTTGGAGCGGATTTTGTGTCTCCATTTTCTTAAGGCACTCCTCTTAGCTGGCGGTTTCCGCCATTTAATAAGTCTCCTCTTACTGTGGTCAATGCAATACATTTCTCCTCGCGCCAGTATGCTATTTCTGTAGTTTGTTGGCTAGCTCATGATATTTGGCAAGATCGCTTGAGTGCGTAGATTTAATTCCTTTGTCGTTTGTAAGCGCAAGCCTAGTACTTTGATTATATAAATCTTTATAGTCAGTTGGCTGTCCTCGATCAACTCGAACAGACTAACAAATATATGACTGTAATATGTTAGTATGCATTAGGAAACCACTTTAATCGGTTGGGTGTTAGTGAACCACTTAATATGTGGTTCAAACTAACAAATATACGACTGTACTCTCTATTCGTATATTTGTTGGTAGACGTCAGGGTTTCAAAAGGGACACTATTTATTTAGTGTTTAGCTCTTTCCCCGACGTTTTGGTGTTATATATTTGTATTATATATTGTAGTAGTATGGGTTTCCTCTTTTTATAAAACACCATGGCAACCTATAAGCATACCCTAAGCCTTAAAATAACAACTAAGGGGTGGGGTGTCACGGCTATCGACGTGTATCATGGGTCAAAGGACGTCGTTGGCGCGGGACCTGCTGCTTTTCAGGGGCTTATCAATGTTACTAAAACTGTATGGAATGTAACAGTGTCAAATCAGGGGGCCAAGGAAAAGCTTCTAGATGTTCTTATTGTAAAAGGCGAAGTTTGTAGCGTAGAGGAGATCGAGTCAGATAGGTTGCTAGTGAAGATGAAAGTTCCACTAGAAATTCCAGATGACAGAATCATGAATGAACTCAAGAAGTATGGCAAAGTGTAAAAGATTGAACGGGAAACGTATCCCTTTGACAGAACGCTAAAAAATGGTGTAAGACGCATCTGGTTTGATAAAGTGGATAGCCCTTTACCAAGCAGATTGACGCTTGATGGCAGCTTTGTCCTGCCCTTATGGTATAGAGGGAAAATTAAAGAATGCCGGATCTGCCTAAGTACTGACCATTTGGCAACAGATTGTCCCAATCGAAACAAATGTTTGCTCTGTGGTTCAGTTGACCATTTTAAATGGCACTGTCCAAAAAATCAAAACAAGCCCTCAGTATCGGGAGATAATCGCCCATTAAAGGATGCAACTGAGTCAAATGCTTCTGAAGCAATCGCTACGGGAGCTGCTGTTGTGGTTCATGCCACTGAAAATGACACAAACAAATCACCAAATCCTGTTAATGTAACTGCAGTTGATGAAATTCAAGTATTAGAGGAGGGTATAACCTTAAGTCAAGAAAATAATCAAAATGCAGTGGAGACAAACGTGGCTGTAAAAGACACGCGGAGAAATGATGATCTTACAGAAGAGCCAGTTTACAATTCCTTAGAAGATGAATTAAAATTAGGACAGGATAAGTTTAGGACTCAGAAGACGGAAAGTTCAGTCGATTTTCCGCTAAGCCCACTTGATTTAAGTCAGCTTGGAGAAATGGTAAATGACGCTCCTGCCAAATGTAACTTAAGTAGCAATAAGCGTCATAAAGAAGACAATAGCTCAGAATCTGAGATTGAAGTAAATGATATGGATGATGGTACAATGTCAGTTGCAGAATCAGATGTGTCCATTCAAACACAGTTCACAGATGAAAGATTAAATGGTAATGTACCGATCAGAAGGGGGTGAAGTGTTAGTGCCATATGTAACGGTGAGAGGCGTGAAATATCGTCTACTGCGCCATGATTCTGATATTTCCAAATATGAATATTTGTCTGTGGTAGAACTAGGAAACATTGAATTCGCAGGAAAATTGGGTAAATGGTCTAAGAAACGATCTAAAAACCCCAAATCAAGTTAATCTAATGATGGCGGTTGTAAACATCATTTTACAAATTATGATTATCTGCACCATCAATTGCAGAGGATTAAATACCGAATTCAAGCAGCGCCACTTGCTTGAAGAATTAGCAAATGAGAGAGTTGATATTGCTTTTCTACAAGAGACCAAAATTAAAAAAACTGAAGTGTATGAATATTTCAAAAGGGCAGATTTTTTATTCTTTATCACAAGATAATCGTGCGGGAGTGGCCATTCTTATCCTGGCCCGCTGTCTCAACTATGTTGACGTTATATCGTCGTCATCAGATACAAATGGACGATGGATTTGTATATCAATTGATGTACTAAACACAAGTTTAAATTTGGTGTGCCTTTATGCACCTACCTCTCATCAATTGCGCCGTGAATTTCTAAATGATGTTTCCACAATAATTCAAGACAGAACGCCTGAAAACCTAATTATGGGCGGTGACTTTAATTGCATATTAGATGAGGCTAAAGACACAAACCCCAGGTCTATTTTTAATTACACATCGCATAGTATTTTGAAACACATTTGTGAAAATAAAAGCTTGGTAGACACTTATCGGACTGAAAATCCAGAAGGCCGAGAATTTACTTGGTTTTCAATCGATGGAAGGTTAGCGTCAAGGTTAGACAGGATCTATGTAGAACGATCACTGAAAGGTTACATGTGTAAAACTAACATAAAACCAGTAACTTTCTCTGATCACAATATGTTTTCCATCACATTAGACAATGCTGACTGGGTCAAACGAGGAGATGGATTTTGGAAACTTAATGTAGCATTGCTACGAGATAGTTGCTATTGCAAATGTGTGGAAAGCTGTTCGAGGCACTGGGGTGAAATAAGAGGTTCGTATGAATGTATAACAGACTGGTGGGAAGATGCTAAATCAGACCTGAAATATATTTCAAGGCAGTATTTCATCAGGAAAGCACGAGAAATACGAAAGCGTAAAAAGGCGCTTCAGATGTTGTTGTGTAAAATTAATAAGAAAATTAATGATGGGGAATATAATTATTATGAACTATTAGTTAAATTGAAAGGTAGACTAAATGATATAGAGCAATATCAGTTTGATGGTGCCAAAATAAGGTCAAGAGCACAAATGCACACCGAGGGTGAAAAGCCTACACGTTACTTTTGTAACTTGGAAAAAGCAAGAGGTATAGAGAAATTAATGCGCTCACTGAAGGATAATGATGAAGTATCAGTGTGCTCAAATGCAGAAATGATGGAAACAGTATCCGAATTTTACAAATCAATTTGTCATAAAGTTATACCCCCTTTCGAGTTAAGAAATACGATAAATATCAGCTTTCCGCACCTTTTTCGCACTCCCTCAAGATATTTAAGCAAAAATCGGTGCATCGCTTTAGTATAAGTAGTTACAGAGCAAGTTCGAGTTTCAGACATTTTCGTCAACTTTTCAATGAGTTATGCCCCCTTTCGTCTTATGCAATACAAAAAATATTAGTTTTCCACACTTTTTTCGCAGTCTTTCAAGATATTATAGTGAGAACTGCTACATTGCTTTGTTATGAGAAGTTACAGACCAAGTTGGAGTTTCAGGCGTATGCGTAAATTTTTCCCCCTTTCGACTTGTGGCCACATCCACTGCCTATATGGTCATGACCCACGCCCCTAATTCTACTATAATGGTCGCGGGTCATGACCATATAAGGAGTGGCGGTGGCCTAGTTTAACTGCTATCAACCAAGCAGCGACTCCACCTACATATGATGTATACCACTGGCTAGGCTGTGGTAGTGGCAGCGGTAGTGGTAGTGGTAGTGGCAGCATCAGTAGCAGTGGAGGTAGCAGCAGCAGCAGCAGCAGCAGCAGCAGCAGCAGCAGCAGCAGCAGCAACAACAACAGTAGCAGTAGTACTAGTAGTAGCAGTAGCAGCAGCAGAAGCAGCAGCAGCAGCAGCAGCAGCAGCAGAATCAACAGCAGCAGCAGCAGCAGCAGCAGCAGCAGCAGCAGCAGCAGCAGCAGTAGTAGTAGTAGTAGTAGTAGTAGTAGTGGTAGTAGTAGTAGTGTAGCGGCGGCGGTAGTAGTAGTAGCAGCAGCAGCCGCCGCCGCCGCCACCGCAGCAGCAGCAGTAGCAGCAGCAGCAGCAGCAGTAGTAGTAGTAGTAGTTGCTGCTGCTGCTGCTGCTGTTGATATTGTGATTTAATGTCGTCGTTTGTTTGGGACAAAAATGATAAGTGCGACGGGCTAGACAGACCTGGAGTGAAGTGCTCCAATTCCTCCAGACGAAATTCGAAAAGGTATGGAGGAATTTGGAGGTCTTCACTCCCAGAACATATTTTGAATTTGTAGGATGCACAATTTTAAAGTAATAAACATATACACTTTATACAATTTATTTATACATAGGTGTTATTATAGGAATATGCAAGTTTGGTTTGTGACGGTATCACAGTAATGATAGGTGCTGCAGGCCAGGCTGTGGTAGTTATAGTTGTAGTTGTAGTGGTAGTGCCAGTACCAGTAGCAGTAGAGGCATCAGTAGAGGTAGCAGCAATAGTTGTTGTTGCTATTGCCATTTAATATCGCCGTAGTCGTCATCGTTATCGACGGCGTTGTTGTCAATGATGTTGTCGATGTCGTCTATGCCATCTACGTCGTCGTCACTGTTGTTCTTGTCCTGCTATTTTTAATGTTTCAATATTCTTCTTATAAATGTAGTTTACATAAAATTGGAATTTTATTACGTGATAAGAGTTCGCTAAATTTGAAGTAGTTTGGTTTGGTAGCAGTGTCATTCGATCATTTTGGAAAAAAATTAGAAAGAAATAGGTGATGATATTCATCTCCGGTGTCATGTTTGCCACTCAACTTACACAGCCGATCTTCTTTGTTGGAGCCCTCGAATCTCCCACTTTCAATTAGCAATCTGTGGTTGGCAGTTAGGAATCGCGTTAAAGTTAGTTTATTAACATAGGCCTATCTAATTTTGTATGGTATGGTTCTACTTAAAATTTAGTCTTATCGATATTATAGAGCTTTCCCTTTGAAGATGCGTTCATCTGCCCAATCCATGATTGTATCTATTGGTCTATAAGTATTTGTTTTTTATGTTTCGACGCGCTATTTGTGATGCCCTAGCTGTCTGTCCCATAGGTATCCAATTCCCACATTATTTAGTATTGTAGCTCGCTGGGTCACATCAGGTCGTTCCATGTTGTTCGCCGCGCCACACGTACATGATGAATGCGGATGATGGCTAGCTCTCGGTCTCGGGGTAACTGATTCCGAGCGACGCTGACCTGCGGGGAACAAAGACCGGCTCCTAAGGCCGGTGGAACTCAATCGTTCCATGGGGCCATGCGATGATGATGTTAGCCTACCGCAGATGTCTGATAATGTGCGGAATGCAGTTCCCGCTTGTGAGGCATCGCGGAATGTCCCCTCACTGATGGGCGAGAACTGTTGTAGATGCGGTGTGCTGGTGATTCTGCACCGCTGGAATTTTGAACATAGTCAGTGAGCACGCGAGCGTTTTGTCCATTATACGAAGCTGCTGAACGGAGAGATGGATTCTAGCTTGCTGTATGGTGTGGGCGTGAGTTCGCTGCGCAATGTTGTGGTATGTGTTGTTCTTTGAGCCCCACATCGGGCGCCACTTGTAGCTCGCTGGGTCTTGTCGGGTCATTCCATGATGTTCGCCGTGCCACACGTGCACCACGAACGCAGATGATGGCTAGCTCTCGGTCTCGGGGTAACTGATTCCGAGCGACGCTGACCTGTGGGGAACAAAGACCGACTTCTAAGGCTCCTAATCATTCCGGTGGGGCCATGCGACCATTGCTGCTAACATTAAATTGCACAGTATCTGCCCACGAGTTTGTGTCACCAGTATGCCTGTTCATAACAATTTTGAGATCTATGAACTTACAGGATTTGGATGGTGACTTAAAATAATTAAAGAGTAACTAACATATATCTCTTATACAATTGTTGAGATAAAATATTATAAGAATAAAACATAACATAGAACAGCTATATGAACCTCTAAACGTTGAGTCACCGGAGGTACCACACAGACACACAGGTCCGCAGAGGTACCCCTACAAAGGAAGCTCCCGCATACGATATCACTAATTAACTTAATATAAGTTACTATACCTCTAAGCTGAAAAGGAAGAAGAGAAAGAAACTCTTGAGTGGCGAGAGGCTTTGTGCCTCACGCGGGCATTACTCCTAGTGCTGTATCCTTGGGTGAGGAGTAGTAGCCTCACGTGGGCCGCCATCACTGGATCCATGTGAGGGGCATGGGTAGCTCTCACTAACCACATAACCGTCCTGACATCCTAAGACAGGAAGAAAATTAATAAGAAAAACAAGATATAATAATAAGCCAACAAGCTAGTTTATCAGGCAGCCTCAGCATAGCTGAGACTTCATGATGGGATTATGACATTATTGCACTGCGGTGTGTTGTTTACTTTACACGACGTTCTTACAACACGGGAATCCACAGGGCTCATTTTTGTGTGAGACATAGCTGGGCAAACATGTTGCGTAGCTGTGTAGGATAACCATAGTCATCCTGGGGATTCAAATTCAATTGAACAAACATACATAATAATAAGAAAAATATTTCAAAAATAAAGTTAAATAAAAAAGAATGTTCCACTCCTCGCACCACTCCAGAATCCTGCTACATCCTTGGCAGAAATGCCCGCAAACATTGGACACAAAATTTCCCCAACGTGTCTGTGTTCCACGACTGGTGGTGGTGGGGCGTGGTGGGTTTTCTTGAACTGCAGATATTTCACTACTATATGTAGGCCGTCTGGAAATGTCTAAATTTATTAAGTCTTCATCTGTGGTACTAATGTTTGTTGCTACACTTGTGGCCGGTGATGACGTGATGACTGTTGGTGCGGAGGCGGTTGCTGCTGAGGCTGGCATGGTGATAGCTGGTGATGGTGCAGTGCCGGTGCCGATTGTTGTTCGCGGAGGAGATGAAGCTGCGGTGGTAAAGTGGAGAAGCTTGCACGATTTGGCGGCCTTGAGAAGACAGCTGGCTGTGACACATGGTACCGGATTAATCTTCTGAGTGTGGGCGATTTTCTTCTTCCCAGGATACGGACGGTCAGACGTGGTGTTCTTTCGTATGGCTGGGTCCTGCAGTGGATGGTGCGCTGGTGATGTCGGGATGATGACGGTGGTGCTGGGACGTTGTTGGTCTTCTTCGTCTATCACCAAGTCATCTGGAGACAGTGACCGTGGGTAGTCCATGTCTGCTGGTGACATTACTACTGGAATGGGGTGACCGACGGCTGCTGATGCTGATGATGCTGACTTGTATGCCGATGCTGGCAACTTGGGGTGATGGTGTACTGGTGGCAGTATGGATGCGGTGACTGATACTGACAGTACGTGCGGTGCTGCTACAGCCGGTGATGATCATGCGGGTGACGTTGGTGCCTGGCTTGCACTGGTTACCAGATGGACTGGTGCTGATGATGGTGTGGTGTTGGCGGCTAAATGTCCAGAAACGTGGCGTGCGGTGGAAACTGTTGCGGTGGTGATTGAGCGGTGCCTCGTGACTATTGCTTGGCATCTGGCTGTGTTCTTGGTATGCGCCATTCGTTAGTCGGGAGTACAATTACGGGTAGTCTTTGCTCAAAAGTTTTGGCTAACACTACCGAATCTTCAGTTTCTTCTCCCGGAACTATCGTTACTTTAAGCACACAATGTTTATTTCTGATTGCGTGTGTTACACCCTAGCACGTTGCGGAAAACAAATGCTGGCAACTGGTACAGAAGGCTCGCTGAAGCAGATGATCCCGATTGACGTGCAGTTTCCGATCAAATTCTGGTAAAAGTTCGGTGACTCTGTTGTCCATCAGGCAGAAGAACGGTACAGGAAAACCTCTTCGCACGTGTAGATGAGGTCGAGTCTTCAGATGAATTTGTGAGAGCCAAGTCTTGCTCGAGAGACATGTTACTCCCACATAGTAGTGGTGCGGGTTACTTAACTTGCACTTAATAAACTAATAATAACTGACTAAAATTCCAAGCCTTAATACATAATAATACTAAAAAAATAATAATGATGTTTTAGCAGAATTTTGTTTGAGACACGAAAGTAGCCTATTGCTGTGATCTTCCTTTGTGTCCAATTTAACGGGAAGACGAAGTTTCAGAGTGTGCACCTCCTTTTTATACAGATTAGTGACGTCACGGGAGGGCGGATAGCCACACCTGAAAGTTTTATAGGTGATTCGGTCACGGCCTACAAGGAAAATTTCGATTTTAATTTTCCGTTGTCACATAAATCTTTCCTACCATATAGAGGGAGTATTTTTAATTATAAGAAGATTTGCCGATTAACTTCGTCTCCATTCTGCTTAAAATATAAGTTCCCGATCAACGCAAAACCAGGAACTACTTATTCCCGTGGAGGCTCACCTTTTAATTAACATGAGTCGGTTTTTCAAATTGGATGCTTATAAACTTGCCTATTCCAATTTTAAGCTGGAGCGCCCGATGGGGTGTGTGGGAGCCTGGTGATGACAGCGGTAATTACCCCGACCCACCTTCGCCACTCCTCCATCACGCTGTGGTAGGCGTGTATTTGGGCGGCTCATTTGGTTAAAGCTTGTTGAATCAATTTACTGGAAATAGAAGTCTTAGTCACGTGGTTGATCGGAAACTTAGATGCCGTTTATGGCGCTGATGAAATAATGTTGCTGATATATATTCTATGTAGATGCGAGAAATGAAAATATATGTTTGATGATGAATCTTTCCTGACTAATGTCCCCGTATTGCACGAGTTCTTTTACATGCTGGTGGACGTTTTCTCCCGTAGCGCGTACTGTAGATGGCTGCGGTGTATTCCTTCTATCCACATGATCAGTTTTCCCGTAACTGGATAAGAGGGTGTGTGTGGGAGAAATGTTGGCTGGTATTGTTGACGCTCAGTGAACTGTTGTAGGGAAATCCGGGCTGCTGTATGATGCTCATGTTATGCAAGATGGGCGTATTCCAGTTTTCCATGTTGGTGAATGCCGAGACTGTTATTATTGCGGTGAGCTGGGCTGCAGTGAATAATATCTTCACTGCATCTTGTGCGGATGGCTTGGTTGCAGTCATTTTTCTGTCTCTAACGGTGACTAATTAAAACTGATAGGTGCTGCTAAACGATGTTGTTGCCGGTGTTGAATGTCTCAGTTATGCTGAATATAACCGAGTATGTGTGTAATATAAGCGCAATGATGAATTGACGTATCCAGTCCTGAAGGCAAGTGTGTTCTTATGTGATTGACGTTCTGTCTGCGGTGTGATGTCCTGACTGCTCACGGAGGAGTATGGTGGGCCTTATGGAGAGGGTGGCCCTTGGATAGGGGTATGTGGTCATCTCCCGTTACACGACGGTTGGTCCTGTGTCGTAGTTATTAGACACCAGGAAAATTCGAGCAGAGAGTCTGCTGAACAGGCTGGTTCCCTGCCCACCACGGGGGTATTGTTGGTCGGTGCAGTGCGGGATGCCACCGCCTCTGTAGCAGCAGTCTCTCTCATATCTGAAGATGATGGTCAACAGACGACGAGTGGAGTGTGAAATGGACTGGGTCGATGATGTCCGAACTTGGTGTATTGGATAAGGGTTCTGCTTGGTTGGAGAGTGGTCCGGCGATTTTGGGGCGTGGTCGAGTACACCGAGTTGTGCGGTTTTGCGGTTTTAGACATGCCAAGGCTTCATCCAGCCTCTTCACTTCCATGCTATTCACCATATGTTCCACCCCACAGGAAGCATGGCTTGGGTCAGCCTCAGCTTCTGCTTGCGGTAACTCTATGATGGAGGTATAGCATGAAGTGGGTTGGAGTGGGAAGGGATCAGTGGAACAGCTTTCCCATCCGGTCCCTTGGACAAAACAAACGAGAAGTTCTTCAGATACGGCTTCCCAGATCGAGTAGACTCATGCTGAGGATGGAGAGGGCGAGTACGTATATCTTGTCATTGTCCTCAGCGTTAGCTGCTTGTTCACCGGTGTTCTGGCTAGGTAGAAGATGGGTTGAACTGGCACCGCGGTGCTCTGCGCTAATCATGGGAATACTGCTTTCTGTAGAAATTTCTGTCTGGGTGCTGGTGTCACGAGAAACGTTCAGCCCGAGCGCTGGTGCTGGGTCGTCACTGACACACAGTTTAAGCCGATCGAAGTGGATGACTGAGGTCAGGCTATCCGAAGCACGGATACGGTAGGTCACATCTGACGTCTTACCTACTACTACATAGGGGCCTTTCCACTGGTAACTCAGTTTACTTGGCACATTTGCAGACCATCGTGAATCGTGTACCCAGACCATCATTCCTGCTTCATACAGATTTCCATGCACTCTCCGGTCATGCCATGTCTTTTGCCGCCGGTGTGCAGTGGATAATGATGCTCTCACTAACTCATGGGCCTGTGCTATCCACTGCCACAAGAGGTCAACATAGAGAGATGGTGAATTTTTAACCGAGCAGGGGTATAGCCTGTGCTGGAATGTACTGAAGTGCGGTAAGCCATGAGTACATATGAGAGTCTTGGATCCCAATCTATACAATCAAGGCTTGTTTCCTTCATCAACATTTCTGCCAGGGTGTGGTTGAAGCATTCAACCATTCCGTCGCTGCGTGGATGATATGGTGTAGTCCTTGTTTTGACGATGTGAAACAATCTGCAGAGCTCTGATATGAGCTGGCTCTCAAAATTACTTCCTTGATTGGAGTGTAGTTCATAAGGCATATCGAAATGGCAGAATACATTACTTGCCAAGACCTCTGCTACGCTGGATGCCTCTTGGTTCGGCAAAGCAAATGCTTCTACCCACTTCGTAACATAATCTTGTAATACGAGGATGTACTTGTTTCCGTCATCCGTCGTATTCAAGGGTCTGAGCACATCAATAGCCACTCGCTCCCACGGTGCACCAACTATCTTAATTTGAAGATGTGCATAGTGATGCTGGCCGACAGCGCGTTTTTGTCATGGGATACATTTGGCAACCCATGCCTTTACACTATCGCGAATTCCGATCCAGTGAAATCGGTGATCTTATACAAGGGTGAAGTAATCTCGCTAAAATGACGGATGTACCGACGATGGTACTGGCATAAGCTGAGAAAACTCCGGGTCTCTGTGATGGAAGAGGGCTTTGGCCACTCTGCTACTGCCTTTGTTTTTGATGGCTGCGTAGCCACTCCATCACCGGATATGACGTGTTCCAGGAACTCGATGCTCTGTCTGAAGAGATTACATTTCTTTGGCTTGAGCTTTAGGTTGGTCGTACGGAATCTAGATAAAACAGTGTCTAAGTTAATTAATGTTTGTTCAAATGTTGAACCAAAAACGATTACATCGTCAATGTAACACAGACAGATTTCCCATTGCAGGGTGGTTAAGACCTGCTCAATGAGATGCTCTAAAGTTCCAGGAGCATTGCACAAGCCATAGGGCATCTTGCGGAATTGAAAAGGCCATCCCTACATACGAATGCGGTCTTTTCCATGTCAGCTTCATCCATTGTTACTTGCCAGTAGCCTCTAGCCAAATCAAGTGTACAAAACCACTTGGCTCCGGAAAGAGAACCCAAGGCCTGATCTATCCTAGGT
Source organism: Chaetoderma sp. LZ-2023a (assembly GCA_034401795.1). Lineage (NCBI taxonomy): Eukaryota > Metazoa > Mollusca > Caudofoveata > Chaetodermatida > Chaetodermatidae > Chaetoderma > Chaetoderma sp. LZ-2023a. The sequence goes on along the minus strand of CM067372.1, from coordinate 102,284,095 downwards.
AAGGGATAAGCGTCCTTAATGCTAAGATCATTAAGGCGGTGGTAGTCTATAGAAAACCGCAAGGATCCGTCCTTTTTTGCCCGCTAGTACTATGGGGCTGGCCCATGGAGATGCTGATGGTTCTATAATTCCGGTCTGCAACATGTCGTTAACTTGTTGATGCGCTCCCGCTTCCTTATGGATGGGAAGACATCATACCGGTTGTCGTACTGGGTGATTATTTCCCATATCGATGGAGTGTCACACAAGATGAGTTTCTCCGAGATCCATGTCTCCCGATGAGAAACTATCACGGTATTTATATAGTAGGGTCCATATTTGTCATTTTTGAGATTGCAGTAATCCTACTGTGGCACGTAAGTACAAATCGTGTAAATGTTCAGATAGATCATCAGTCGGTTCTGTAGGTGCGGTGTTAAGTGTTGGTGTTTCCAAAGAGATCACAATCACCAAATGGCCACAACAGACTCCAGGTTCAAGAGTGATAGGGTCCGCTGTGCCATTGAACACCCGAAATGGTATGTGTTCCTTGTTGGTGGTATGCACGATCATGTGGGGACTTGCACATTGTGAAGCGATCATGTGATCTGGGTCGGGTTCCAGCATGGCGATGTGTGTGTTGTTTCCTAACTGAGGTACGGTGGCCCACAACATCTGTTCCTGTCCTGGCTCAACTGTGGCGGTAATTCCACTCCCAGAGGTATCCGTCGGCTGTGTATGTCAAGTTCTTGTTGTTTGCAATGAATTATGGCTTCTGTGGCACTGAGAAAATCAGAGCCAAGAAGGGCATCATTGTGAATAGAAGTGATGACAACTCGCTGAATGAATTGCATCTCCTCTATTTGTATAATAAGATTAGTTACCCCGAGCTATGGGCACATCAGCTCCCGTAGCTGTCTGCAAATATATATTTGTTGGCTTTAGGGGAGGCTTCTTATGAGGTGGGATGCTCTCATATAAGCGCTTGTTAAATACTGTGATATAAGCTCCAGTGTCAATGGTGGCACTGGTGGAATTACTGCTAAACAGACAGGCACACATATATATCTTTGCGGTGCACCTGCGGAAGTGTCGCCAATCATACCATCTGTGAAAGAGGTGGAACGGAATCATTCTGTATGAAGTCGGTTTGTTTCTAAATGGCTTCTTTTAACCCTTCTGATGGCTGAGTGAGGAAACGGCCAGTTCATCATCGCTGCTGCTGTGAGTGCTTTGGCGATGACGGAGCTGGTGGTAGCAATGGTGATGGTGGGGTTGCCATTTCTGTATATGTGGTGTTGCTGTAGACTGCGGTGCGGATGGGATTCTCGTGATCATGGATGCGAGCCACCTGCGTGAGCCACTTCTTACAGTGCATCATAGGATGCATAGTAGAGGCACAGAAAAAGCAGCGATGTCGAGGAAAACGTTCGTGTCGGCTCGTTTATGAATCCATGATGCGGTGTGATTAGTTTCCCCTGTACCGCTGCTGCCTGTGGATGCGGGAGATGATGCTGTATGGGATGGTGTGTTGCATACCACCAAGGGGCACTGAGAGTCCAGTGTCCTGGTGGTGGGACATGGTGCTTGAAGGAATGTTGTTTCAGCGGAGGTGCTACCACCTACCACTGCCGTTTTACAAAGAAAAGAAGGTTTGTTATGAACGGACATAGCGGGTGTACTCTGTCCATAAGAGGGGGATGGCGGTGGTACTGATGTGGGAGGCATCGTAGGCACCGACATATATGAAGCTGTGCAGATTGGTGTACGTGTGAAGGCTGATGCTTGATGGTGATAGTTGGCCACCGGACATTGCTGTACGGAAGCCGCAGTTGAGCCGGGTGATGGATACAGGCCCTGAGGTGACTCTTCAATCGGTGCCCTTAGGAGTTTAATGGTTTATCTGGCTGCGGTGTTCTGCGGTCTGCGGTGGGTGGGGTAGACGGAGGTCGGTTCGGACACTGTTCCCTCCAATGTCTGGGTTGACTGCATCCATAACATGTGTTCGGTGGTGGTGCGGTGTTGGTAGTGTTTGCAGTCCTAATGTGTGTAGTGGCAAGGTTAGTGCTAAGAGTGGTAACAAGATTGGTGAGTGCGGAGATCTGTTTGTTGATCTCATCTATTCTTTCATGCATGCTGTTGCGGTTGTTATTGTTGTGCTGGTTACCATGTCCCGGGACTCCGTTGTGTCCTCCTCTGTGGCCACGCCCCCTTCCCATAGGCGCATGATTCTGATTGGATTGGGTCGGCGCTTTTTGTTGTGTACTTGGCTCGGTTTCTGATGACGGGGTGGGTGTGGCGCGATTGTCAGCTGATGTGGCGATGTTTGCACCATCTAGTTCATTGATGGGATGCAGTTGGCGGCGATTAGATTTTTCCCACTTCAAGAAGTTTTCAATGCATACCGCGGTGGCTGTTAAATGTGTCACGTCTCCGTAGTTGCCGAGAAAGAGTTTCTCCTTTAGAGCAGGTTCATCGCTTAATGCATCGATGAATGTATCGAGATGCAAGTGTGTAACACCCTCAATGTTAGTGGTAGGGTAGGCGTGGGTGACTAGTCTCCGAATGCGACTAGCTAACTCTGGTAGAGTCTCTCCCGTGCATCGTCTAAGGTTCTTTAGCTGGAGATGGCTAGTTTCTCGCAGGGCGGTGTCGCCGAACCGTTCTGATAACGTGCGTTCTAATTAAGTGTAGGTGGGTGTATAGTCTGTCGCGAGATCCGCGAGAACTTGAAGCACTTTTCCAGAAAGCTTCGTGGCAAGATATTCCCACATTTGATGATCGTTCCACCCATTTGTTCTGCTGATTATCTCAAACTGAACTTTGTAATTGGCCCAGTCATTCTCCCTGCTAAATTCCGGGGTGGGCGGGGGGGGGGGGTGGAGAATGACCCGGCCATGATGATGTGGAGAACTGATTGGTGCAAATCCAGGTGGGGGTGGTTCTCGGGAGACTGATGAGAATGCTGATGGCAGTCGACGTGCGAGTGTTGGTGGTGGTGGTGTCGGTGTGGTTGTTGATGATGAGGAGGCTGCCTGTGAGAAGAGTAGCAGTGTGTATGTGGTCGTGTGTGTAAATCTGCGGAAGCCCGCCCTAATGCGGGTCCATAAACCTGTGTTGGTCTATGGACGGTCAGTGTTGCGGTGTGTAGATGACATGGCCGTTCTTCTCATGATGATTGTGGTGGCAGACATTCCTCATATGGTGGTGGTGCGGTGTGCTGACATGTGTGTTGTGTGGCGTGACTGATGTATCTATGAAATGGAGGTACTGATTCCTCCCATTGATGTCGTGCTGTCTCCTGAAAATAAGATGGTAATTCATATGGGGAAGATACAGGATATTGTACATTATGCGGACTAATGTTAGGTTCACCCTGCCACATATCACTTATGGATGACGTTGGTGAATAGTACACAGGTCTTTGGTGAGATCGTCCATGATCCGGCCCTGATGATGTTGGCCTATCGTGGATGTCTGATAATGTGCAGAATGCAGTTCCCGCTTGCGAGGCATCGCGGAATGTCCCCTCACTGATGGGCGAGAAATGTTGTAGATGCGGTGCTGGTGATTCTGCACCGCTGGAATTTTGAACATAGTCAGTGAGCACGCGAGCGTTTTGTCCATTATACGAAGCTACCTCTTGATCTAAGGAGTCGTTGCTGAATGGAGAGATGGATTCTAGCTCGCTGTATGGTGTGGGCATGAGTTCGCCACGCAATGTTGTGGTATTTGATGTTCTTTGAGCCCCACATCGGGCACCACTTGTAGCTTGCTGGGTCGCATCAGGTCGTTCCATGATGTTCGTCATGCCACACGTGCACCACGAACGCAGATGATGGCTAGCTCTCGGTCTCGGGGTAACTGATTCCGAGTAACGCTGACCTGCGGGGAACAAAGACTGGCTGCTAAGGCTCCTAATCGTTCCGGTGGGGCCATGCAACCATTGAATACATAACATAGAACAGCTATATGAACCTCTAAACGTGGAGTCACCGGAGGTACCAGACAGACATGCAGGTCCGCAGCGGTACCCTTACAAAGGAGGCTCCCGCATATGATATCACTAATTAACTTAATATAAGTTATTATACATCTAAGCTGAAAAGGAAGAAGAGAAAGAAACTCTTGAGTGGCGAGAGGCTTTGTGCCTCACGCGGGCATTACTCCTAGTGCTGTATCCTTGGGTGAGGAGTAGTAGCCTCACGCGGGCTGCCATCACTGGATCCTTGTGAGAGGCAAGTGCCTCGCGCGGGCCTCTGTCGAAGGAAAATGCTGCCACCGCAAAAGCGGAGGGACAGAGATCGCTACAAAAGCGGCCATCCTGTGTTCAACCAAAGAGTGCTGCAAGAAAAGACCATCCTAGTGAAACTATAACTAAAAGTGTTGCGTGCTGTTTTACATGAAGACGAGACAAGCGATTCCCATAGGATTCCCAAGTCACCGTCTTATGTAATTCCAAGAATACTGAATTAGTAGGTGCCGCTTTTATTTATGCGGGCCTTCTTCTATGCCTAGCCTACCATTCAGGTTTTTAAAAGGACAAGAACTAGTTTATGCCGCAAAAGGCGGGTACCCTACCTAGCTGTCGGTGAGAGCAGATACCCTACGGCATCCATGTTCAAGACAGTATGCGTACATGTCACTTTGCAAGATATCCGAGCCTGATGAGAGTCCAGACATCTTGCTCCGTGACCACATAAAACATCACAGGACGATGGCTACTTTTTACACAAGCAAATTTATTCCAACTGGACTGTCATTACGGTGGGGATTAGAGAGATGGATATCCACCGTAAATGTCCTTCCCACAAGGGCATGGCAGATTCCATCATCTTGCCCAGACATTTGTACAGAATTCGGTGGAACTACATATCTCGTCCGTCACCAATCCTATGGAGCTAAATTATTGACCTCACATTAGGTTTATATCCAAGTTGCCTAAATATGCACTGCGGTGCGGGATATCCCAACAGAGATAAAGAGAAACAATAATAATAATAATAATAATAATAATAATAATAATAATAATAATAATAATAATAATAATGATGTTTTCGCAGTGCTTCCTACATTGGCAAGGGTAACTAACTAACAAGTATCCTAAGATACAGGGACGGTGTATGTGACACTGTGCCTTGGCCATCACCACTCGGAAACCTCCTATAGTTTCCCAGTCGGATCAACCCACGGTGCGGATAGGGATATCCAAACAATTAAGAAGCCATAAGGCTTAGTGGAACATGAAGAGAGACAATAACTTTATAAATATGAGGCCCTATAGGTAAAATGGCCAATTTTACACAACCTTGCCGGGGTGCATGGCTAGATTACCACAACGACCGGAAAAGAGGCATACACTATATGTTTCCCAACGAAGAAATTGTCTCTAATCACATTAAACCTATCCTATCGAGCTGAATAGTCAGGTTTAGTCGGTAGCATGCTGGGCTAAACAGAGTTAATGGCACGGACAGCGACGTTAGTGAAATATTGTTGGTGGCTGGAAAACGTGATGCATATATAATGTTGCTGTATAGTATCTCCTAAGTGCACTGCGGTCCTAGGTTTTCTACAAATAAACAACACATATCAACTGATGGCTACTTGCCATATACTAAACTAACCTAGTACAGAACGGTAATAGTACATAAATCGATTAGAACAGTAATAATACAGGTTGATAGACCTAATACGGTGCGGTTATTGAAACACCTTACAATGAAACAAGGATAATATGAACAGTAATAAAGAAAGTATAGCTAGTGGTCCGGAGACCGGGACGGTACCTGTTAGTGATCGGAACCATTTACAGAGGAATATACGGTAATTAAGGTATAATTAAATGAATATCTTAAGAATTAATTAAAGATGGTGTAATTAAATATATCATGTATAGTTACTTGAATACCCAGTAGCCGTTCCTAATTGCGGCTGCTATGTTACAGAAATTGATACGTCACTATGCTCGTGACGTGAGTTGACACGTTCTCTGTAGACTGGATCAGTTCCCGCATGTAGATGTTCCGCAGGATACAGTCTCTGTAATGCTGGTCCAGGACTGAAGCGGTACAAACTCAGAATAGTGAAACACAGTATAAGAATAGTCTACTGATTATCCAGTAAGTTCTACACGATGCGGTATGACTAAAGTGTCCGGATAATAACGGTAAGTAGTATAGTTAAAATAACCCATTAACAGGGAGGGTTGTTGATACAGTTGTAATTAAAGCGTACTATTTAAGCTTAACGGTGCCCAATGTGTCAATTAGCTCTTAAGGCACACCGAGCAAAGTTTACTTGGCCGCGGTCAAAATGTTAAATCATCACATACGACATGCAGTATGGCGGTTGAAGATCCACTTTTCAGCGTGGCTGGCAGATCTGGTGAGTTATCCACTGAGGAGCATTGCTGGCTCTACGTTATGCAGAATTACATATCGTGACCGTAAGGGTCCACCGTAATATTAGTTCCTATACAGTTAGTAATTAAAACATGAACAATGTAACACTATGAAATTGTTGTCCGCAGTGTGGTGGCCCGATTTCTCTTGCGGTCCGGTGCTGGTAGTTGAAGTTGTGCCGAGATGATGTTGGATTCAGTCTTCGCCACTCCAGTTGTTCAGTCAGGTTTCCGTGCTTGGAAAGCTCCTGACTGGTCGGCCACGGGCGACTACGCTCTCGATCCTCATAAATCATCCCATTTTATACTCATGGTGACGTCGTAACTGGCTGCCTCAACCAATCAGAATTTGATAAACCAGCCAATCAACGTGCTGTAATCCTGTGACGTGTACACAATTATCTAAATATCGTGATAGATATAGATGTGAACATGACGTATGAGTCACGTGTTACACAAGTCATCGATTATATATATATATATATATATATATATATATATATATATATATATATATATATATATATATATATATATATATATATATATATATATATATATATATACACGCGATTACGACGCTATGGAGATATATGGAGCGTAATTAAAAGGAGAAAAACGACGATAACTCAGCCATTTCTTAACCGATTTTAAAACAGTTAACAGATTTGAAAAGCCCGTCGAATTCTGGTCTTGATTAATACCAGATTCGGCGGAAATGAGCAAGTATACAGAATTACAATGTACCTACTCGGTACACTAAAAGCGCTACCCGCTCATGGACGCGCTACACGTGCTCTGTCGATACAGCAGATGCGCGCTACGCGTCTTAACGAACTTTTAGTCGTTTTGACGACTAAATCTCTCTTATAGGCCCATACATGCTTATGGCTCTACCCAAGGGGAGGGGAGGGGGGGGGGTTCAAGGGACGAATTCAGGAGGGGCTGCGCGTACCCAGCTTAGCCGGTACGGCGCGCATCCGACCGGTCGATCCGAACTACACCATTGCCTTTACTACTCCAATCCATGTATATTGTACATTATTATTGTATAATCAATGCACATATATTATTTATAAAGTAGACATGGGAGCTTTGTATCTTTGCCTTTTGCAGTTTTTCCTCAGTATATGATGTTCGATGATACACTAGTTCTTCACGCCCGGCTGCCAAAGAACATTCGATTTATTCTGGATTTGCCATAGAACTAGTCAACCCGTAATGGGGGTAAAAGTAAGGTATTACGATCGTATGCCTGCCCGCCGATCCGACCGCCCGTCTGTCCGTCTGTCTGTTCGATGTTGTATTTATAAACTGCTTATCTGATTTGGCTCAGATTTTAACATAACGAATAATAATAACGCAACTGTAACGTGTACTGTATGTTTGCAAAATATCAAGCTTCGTCAAATAAGCATGTAATCATGATTAGGAACTAAGGACTAAAACTTCTAAAGGATAGAATTTAGGAATTAGTAACTAACTTATAAATAATAATTTAGGCGCTTTAATGACTAAATTTGGTCAGGAATATCGAAATATTTACTCTGTGAATTTCGATTTGCAGGCCAAGAGAAAACAATTTAAAGAAATTTACCAGTGAGTTGACTGGCTCGTGAAAAGGTTAATGGTCATTGACCAGAAGTGCAAAAGAAATATCTGTTTTCAGATTAGCATAGGGGAGACCACTCTAAATATATCCGTGTATGTCTAGAAATGCACTGCGGTATGTAAAGTAGTCTCCCTTAGCGATCTTATTATACTCATATAATAGATGGCATTTTATTTTAAATCAATAAAAATGATAACGAATATGTTTTTGAGGCGGTAAAATCGCCAAAATAGGGAAGTCATACTCCTGTTATAGATAGCATTTTAATTTAACTATTACAATTTGTGAAGCATATGTTAGGAGCAGCCGTATTCCAAAAACTTTACAGCTGTTGAACATTTTGAAACTAATTTGACCAGCACGCAGTCAGTTTGGTTTCAAAATATTCAACATCATGTTTATCGTACACCTTGACGTCTTAATGTAATTACGTCACCCGGAAAACATTTACAGCTCAAGTGAATATAATCTGTAGAATAATTTCACAAGAGAGCTACCATTTCCTGAAGAAAAATCGTGAACCTAATTGCCATCGATACACATGGGATGTGTAGATAAAGATGTGGCAAGAATCATCCACACCATCATGACTTGATCAATACACATCATATATAAAGGATGTTCTTGTGGATGTGACTGTGTAAAACCATGTGTGACCAGGCAGCCACTGTCCTGCGCCTGTCCCCATCCGAGGGGCTGTGTGGCCGGTCATACGGAAGCTATCTTCTCCGACTTCCTCGAGTCCCTGGCCGGGCACCAGTCGATTGAGGTCAGTCTGCCGAGGCAGAGGCTGTTCACGCCCGTGAGTCTTCTGGGCTGACTCTTGGAGTGGTCAGTCATCTCAGACACAGTAGTGTGCCTGTGATCGACATAGCAAAGAGGCTGGATCTTTCCCGGTGGTCGGTATGCTGGTCTCTTCTCCGCTGTCCATGAGCGGAAGATCGCGGCTTGGAGTGGCCATTCCTCTTCCAATCTCCATCGTGATCCACTCCAGATGTTCCCTTCCTTCAGTTCCCATTTTGCTTTCTCAGTCGGAGCGGAAGAGGGTCATGCTGATGTGGTGAAGTTTTTAGTTGTTGCTGCTGGGTTGATCTGATGATCTCAACAGACGTCCAGAGGCGGGCCCCGTCTGTGTGCGCCTAACATTACAAGGGATCACGTGCGAGGCGGTGGTTTAGTTACCTAAGACTTTTTGTGCTTTAAGGCCTTAGGCAGCCGCAGAAGGACGTGGTAGGTTAGATCAAGCGAGAACATCTACCCTCGCATGGTCGGGCGAGTCTTTGGCTCAGAGCTTAGACCGACTTGAGTGACATCAAAAAGATCTTGACGCAGTCCAAGGGGTGGGCCTTCTGAGTTGCAGATGCACAAACCATCCCATGTAATTAAAGAGGAAAGAGTTTAGTGGAACGTTTGCTGAGTCTTGGCTCTTCTGCGGTCTAAAGCAATGATAGGCTGTGAAGGCGTGACCAATTTGGAAAAGATTCTGGTGATGTGGCGGTTATCTGGTTCAGTCACTATTGCTTAACTATCACTACATTTATCCTGCCTACCAGTCAAGCATTCCAAAAGAAGTAAAAAGTTCGCTAATCAACGGAGAAGATTAACCCACAGTGTTTGTTCTTGCCTACTGGGAATATGCCTAGGCCATCTTAGTGGGTGTTGCAGAATTTAGGCGGCGAAACCGTCTTTATGAGAAAAGAAAATACAAGGGTAACAAGACTCATTGGAGTGGTCGAAAGGATGGCAGGGTTTATCAAAGCCTTGAATGGAATGCATCCATGGGGAGCGGTCTCATGAGGCACGATGAAATATTGCAGCATCGAAACTATTCGCTATGGTGCAGGGAGTCAGCGATTAGGTTTTCTGGCGCAAGTAAGGCGAGCATAGAGATGCGGTAAACCGAGGGACTCAGCTTTACTAGTCCTAACGATATTCCCCACTCAAAGCCGCTCGTGGCCAAGCCGAAGCAGCGCAGATCCAAGACACGCCGATTGTGGTAGCTTCTATGAGAGCTAAATTGGGAGAAGTAGCCGAAACTTCAGCTGGCGATTTTACACTATTTGAGGGTGGTCCAAGTAAAGTGCGAGAGGCCTAGAGAACAAGCGAAAGAAGTAGCTTTTTTGGTAGCGGGAAACTGTGTCTCCGATCGCAGTGTTGATTCAATTTCTTTATGCTGCACGAAGCGGTGAGGGCGTCACCCACCTAGAAAAACTGGGGAACGTGTGAGCAGAATCTTCAGTCTTTCTAATGGTGCCAAACATTCCAGGGAACTTTTTTGATCATGGCCATTATTAATATGAAGAAGTCGTGCAAAGATTATACATACAACCTAAAAGTGTCTACTCAGTCATCGGCATGACACAAACGTGGCCGTGTCCTACACTATGAAAGAAAACCTGTCCATTACTGGGGGTACTCCCAGTGGCGTGGTGCATGCATAGATGGGACAAATCGTGTCTTACACATTCTTGCTTTCGTGCGTGCATTGAGTATAAACATCCATAGGGCAGTCATGGCATGGCGCGGGGCGGTGGTTTGCTGGTTCCGGGTTGGCTAGTCCTTCCCGTTACCCGACGACACATGGATTAATCAACAGGAATCAATTCCTTATTTCCAAGTATCCCAATGCGAAAATAAAATATCAGACTAAGCTATATATGGAAGACATCAAACATAATTGTAATCTTTTCAGCCACTTGTTCATCTGTAGTCAGGTTCATGGTGCTGATCGAGACAGGTTTGTCTCACACGAGAACCAGCATTGGAATCCAGCTTTGAGTCAACAGGAAAAGCCTCTGCCCCAAGCTGTAAATCAAAGTTAGTAGACCTTTTAGATTGTGACATGCAACCAGAATCTCCTCCACATTTTGATGTTAAAGTCTTTGCTGTAGTACATGCCCTCCATAAAAGGGTGGGGGTAACATTTGGTGGCTACAGTGCTGGGAACGTTAAACATTAGACAAAACGACAGCCTGAGACCTACAATAGGATAGATAGTATAAAAATGATTGTCTGAAAGACGATATCCGCAAGAAAATGGGATATGGTGTCAGAACATTTTCTCCAATAACAAGGATATCTGTAAATTTCTCTGAATTCCAGCAGTAGTGAAACAAGGAAGAATTAATTGCGTTGCTGATAGATGGTGTGCCATCCTATAACTGCCCATAACACAAAGAAGTTTATATTACAGCTGCAGAATCTGTTGTGTCTAAAGGCAGCAATGAACCAATGCCAAAATGTGACCACGAGAAAGCTGACTCGAGGCTGTGTCTTCATGCTGTAGATGCTGTTAAAAACGCTGCACATACTAGTTTGATTAGTAGGGTGGATACTGGTATTGTGGTGGCTCTTATTGTCATATTCTTTGAGTTAACAGAACACCATCCTGATGTACAACTTTGGGTGGTATTTGGAAAAGGAAAACATATTAGATTACACCATACAAATGTCATTTGCGATAAACTTGGTGGGAACAAATCTCGGACGCATCCTGATGTACAACTTTGGGTGGTATTTGGAAAAGGAAAACATATTAGATTACACCATACAAATGTCATTTGCGATAAACTTGGTGGGAAAAAATCTCGGACGCTTCCTTTATTCCACCCTTCCACAGAGTCTTATGCCACATCACAGTTCAAGGGGGGGGGGGCAATGACATCATCTTGGCATGCATGGGTGTGTGTGTGCATTTTTCTGAAGTTACTGAAGGTTGCCCCTTCCCTGTGTAATATCCTTTCAAGCCAACGTTGGTAGAATCGCTTCTTTTCAAAGTTTTTGAGCAATTCACGCGAATCAACTATGATAGTTCCACTTTCGTCGAGAATGTCAATATCTTCAAAAAGGGTTTCTTTCCTCCTAAAGCGCAAATGATGGGTCTTATAGGATATATAAGTACATCCTGTACATAGGAGATTGCAGGACTGTGGTGGGTGGGTGGGTGGTGATGTTGGTCTTGATAATGTCGAAGGCGATTGCGTTATTGCTTTTATGGTTTAGCAAATTGGTGTGACAGTTGTTATGGAGGGGAAGGGAGAGTGAGGGAAGCATTACTTTCCCCGTGTATGCTAAATGTTTAACAAAGTATCTAAGTTAAAGTTTCAGAATGTTGAACAATGGTGATCATTTGCGAGTTTGTTTCCGAAACCCTCAATAAAGGGTACCCATTCCTAGCTTTAGGTATGCCACGCACGTTTCTATAGCTAAGCTCCACGCACCATGTGCGAGTGTTCGAATCGAGTGCGGGAAGACACACCACATTCCAGCAATCTCGATCTCATGGGACCTATATAGGTCAGCTGTTGGATATGTCGATATTTTGTTTATAGCAGCAACACCTCCATTTCAAATTAAATTAAAAATAATTCAACAACATATTTATTAAATTATAAATTCAGCAAAGACACACGATTCAGACACGTATCGTCGGACATTTGCTGTGTCGGACATACATCATATGATTTTGACGTCAGTTAATAAGCGACGTATTTTTTTTTTATCATAACGCCAGTATTGATGTTTGAATGACAGATTGGATTCCTTTTTGTTTCTTAATCTCTAGTCACCCAAAGAAACGAGGTAGCACAAATTTGTTTAAAATGCCATTCGTAATTTATGTGCTGGATATTGTATAATCTGAACAGGCAGCTAGTATAAAATGAGGTGTATCTTCCTATAATTTGTTAATCCATTTATCTGTAACCCTTTAGCACTCGGATTATCTTAAGATAGTATCAATTTTCTCATAGTCCATTTGTGGACAGGAAGAGGATCGTTATTCTTTTAGGGGTTACCACTGAAATGACTGGCTCTGTTACCCAGCCAGTCATTCCTGTGGTGAATTTCCGGGAATGGTCTTGTCTTGGTCTGCGAGTTGACGTTTTCAAGACCAGTGCAGAAGTCGTTATTGCTGGGCTTGAGTGTTGAATGGTAAAAAATGTTATTTATTATTTTTACAATCCGACACCTTGATGTATTTATTGTATTGCATCTTTATGTGTATGGGAGCACAGTTAAAAGACACATATCTTATCGTGCTCCCATTTGAACAAAAATAAATTATGTTTAAACCAAAATCTTTCACCATCACAAACCGCCATAATTGAGCAGACACAGGATATATCAAGCCTGGTTATTAATCCGGGAAATTATTAGTGTCCGGTTATTAAGCCTGGAAACTCAACATAATGCCCCATAGTCAAAAGCTGCAGGCAACTCATCAAATATGAGTCCACTATACCTATGTGTCCAGGACGGTGTATGTACAGGACTACAGGACGTGAGTGTAAGGGAGACTGTGCTCAGTGAATGTATTCTTGTAGTAATAAATGGTTAGTGGAAACCAGTGATAACAATTCCTACCCTGTATATGCCCTACTCGTCATGGGTTAATATTTTCTTCATTTTACAAATCAATTAATCTACGGGGTCCATTTTTAAACAATATGCTTCAAACGTGTGCTTGGTATATAAAGCGTCCTGATTCTGTTTTTAGGTTTTAATCTGACCGTTTACACTCTCTACTAGTAAGAACTGTGTATGCGGCGGCAATGTGATATTCATATACACGCGTATTCCCATAAGCTTTAATTAACGATTGACACGCCATCAACGTATATAACCTCAAATTTACATAATAGAACAAAATAAAACACAGCGACTCACAATGCTTCTGACAATGCATTTGCTTCATTTTGATATACAGCATACCATTAAAACCAGTAGTTAAAATCACATAACCGTTGACATTTACCTTGACCTAGATAGAACAGTTTTTCCCACTTGTTCACGATGCTGATTCCGAATATGGAATCATGGCCAGTATTATCAACAAAGAAAGCATTGCATGCCTTCTTTATTGATATGGACGTTGGGAATTAAGGGCGGTGGAATGATTTCAACTTTGGAAGGACAATTCTAGATATGGTCGGTATGCAGTGGCCCTATGTACCCATTCCGTAATGAGGGTGTCAGAGGATCTACACTCTTCCTCTATATCCCGCCCCCTCCCACGCTACCATTTAGGTTTTCTGGGAGGCCATTCCATGTCGTTTTGAGGCTAAATTCATGTATTATTGTTTATTGCGATGGTGTGGTGGAAGCGCAGCCAGTGGTAGTGGGTGGAGGGGTGGGGCGGACGTGGGCAGCGGTGGGTCGGGGATGGGTGGGTGGGTGGGGTGGGGTCACTGAGGTTGGCGTAGCATCACGAGCAATCCCCACAAATATGTGATGAACTTGTAAGCTCTTTGACACAGCTAAGCAACTCGGGTTCTCCCCCACTGGCTCGCCAGGCACTGCGGTATAGCGGACAGTGTAAAGGTGCGACATAGGCAGCATTTAAAAAACCCAAATTGGACCGATTGACAGAGAGACTGAAGAACTGATGGATGGACAGACAGAATGAGAGACTTATAGGTGTATCTTCCTATAATTTGTTATTCCATTTATCTTTGACCCTTTAATTCTCGCATTTGGTATCAATTTTCCCAAAGCCCATTTATGGACCGAGAGTCATTCCACTGGTGAATTTCCAGGAACCTCTTATAAGTAAGACCGAAATTCGTAATTCGTAGTTCGTAGTTCGAAATTCGACGGGAGCAGCCATTATAGGGTAAATATTAGCCGCTGCAGATTAAGCCATAGGCGGCAGGTCTAATGCGCGCGCGTGTATACACAAATAGTACGCAAGCCTACATATAAACTGAATAACGAACTACGTTCTAGCAATGAGGCAAACCGAATTACGGTCTGGACCGTGATTCAAACTGAATCACATTCTAACATGTGATGCCATCCGAATTACGGTCTGGACCGTTATTCAAACTGAATTACGTTCTAGCATGTGATGTCATCCGAATTACGATCTGGACCGTTATTCCAACTGAATTAAGTTCTAAAATGTGAATTCATCCGAATTACAATCTGGACCGTTATTCAAACTGAATTAAGTTCTAAAATGTGAATTCATCCGAATTACGGTCTGGACTGTGATTCAAAACTGAATTATGTTCTTGCATGTGATATCGTCCGAATTACGGTCTGGACTGTGATTCAAAACTGAATTATGTTCTTGCATGTGACGTCACCCGAATTACGGTCTGGACCGTTATTCAAACTGGATTATGGTCTAACATGTGATGTCATCCGAATTACGGTCTGGACCGTTATTAAAACTGGATTATGGTCTAACATGTGATGTCATCCGAATTACGATCTGGACTGTAATTCAAAGCTGACTTATGTTCTTGCATGCGACGTCATCCGAATTACGGTATGGACCGTTATTCAAACTGGATTATGGTCAAACATGTGATGTCATCCGAATTACGATCTGGACCGTTATTCAAACTTAATTAAGTTCTAAAATGTGATGTCATCCGAATTACGGTCTGGACCGTTATTCAAACTGGATTATGGTCTAACATGTGATGTCATCGGAATTACGATCTGGACCGTGATTCAAACTGAATTTTGTTCTAACATGTGATGTCATCCGAATTACGGTCTGGACAGTAATTCAAAGCTGACTTATGTTCTTGCATGCGACGTCATCCGATTTACGGTCTGGACCGTTATTCAAACTGAATTAAGTTCTAAAATGTGATGTTATCCGAATTACTGTCTGGAATGTGATTCAAAACTGAACTATGTTCTAAAATGTGATGTCATCCGAATTACGGTCTGGACAGTAATTCAAAACTGAATTATGTTCTTGCATGTGACGTCACCCGAATTACGGTCTGGACCGTTATTCAAACTGGATTATGGTCTAACATGTGATGTCATCCGAATTACGGTCTGGACCGTTATTAAAACTGGATTATGGTCTAACATGTGATGTCATCCGAATTACGATCTGGACTGTAATTCAAAGCTGACTTATGTTCTTGCATGCGACGTCATCCGAATTACGGTATGGACCGTTATTCAAACTGGATTATGGTCAAACATGTGATGTCATCCGAATTACGATCTGGACCGTTATTCAAACTTAATTAAGTTCTAAAATGTGATGTCATCCGAATTACGGTCTGGACCGTTATTAAAACTGGATTATGGTCTAACATGTGATGTCATCGGAATTACGATCTGGACCGTGATTCAAACTGAATTTTGTTCTAACATGTGATGTCATCCGAATTACGGTCTGGACAGTAATTCAAAGCTGACTTATGTTCTTGCATGCGACGTCATCCGATTTACGGTCTGGACCGTTATTCAAACTGAATTAAGTTCTAAAATGTGATGTTATCCGAATTACTGTCTGGAATGTGATT
>CM067372.1:102227822-102262822 GCA_034401795.1 Chaetoderma sp. LZ-2023a | reverse complement strand
CGGGAAACCATTAAAATGCTACTCCTCATTAACTGCTTGGGAAATTTTAACCAGATTTGTCTGGATGGATACTAGGGTGGTAGGTTTCAGAACATGTCTACCGAATTTTGTACACAGAACTTTTCCAGCGGACATCTTGGCGAATCCGAAAATTTTGGGAAATCAGTTAAAAGGCTACTTACTCCTCATTAACCGCTTGACCGATTTGGACCCTAGGCTGGTACGCTTCAGAATTGGTTGAAAGAATTTTGGTAGCCATCTTGGATTTCCGAAAAATGTCAGGAAATTCTTTAAAACGCTACTCCTCATTAACCGCTTGGGTAATTTTCATTGGTCAATGTTTTGGAAGCCATCTTTGATTTTCTGAAAATTTAAACGGTAGTCCTCATTAATTAATGGCCAAATTTCAGCAATGGTGGAATGATCATATGTCGGTATAGGCTTCAACATATCAAACGAAAATTTGTATTGGTTATTTTTTGGTGGCATCATGGATTTTATTTGGAATTATCCATTATTTCTGTTTAAATGCAAATGGTTCAAATCCTAATGGTCCACGTGCGCATCACAGACCCTTGGGTCTCTTGTTTCGGATCACGCCCAAAGTTGTGACATCCTAGTGTATGGCCACGTCCTTTCCTGTTTTAAAATGTGAGCAAAATCTGAACGGTTATTTCCGAAATAGTCACCGATCCAGAATTTGATCTAATGCGGATCCGCCAGCATCCGGATTCTTTCATCCTAATCACAGCCAACATTTAGAAATAGTCTAGCAAGACATATTCCTTATTGTGCTTGAACTGGAGCCAAATCAGATAAGTATTTTTAGATTCATCTCCGAACAGACGGACGGACGGACGGGCGGGCGGGCAGGCAGTCAGGTAAGCAGAAAAGCAGGCGCGATCATAATACTCTCTTCACCATGGTAGTGGTGGCGGCATGGGCGCTGATGACGGGGCTGGCGCTGGGGGGGGGGGGGCGGGGGTGGTGGCGACGGCAATGGCGGTGTGATTTATGTAGATTCACTAGTTCTTCTGAACCAGATAGAAAGTAGGGCCAACCTCTGAACTCTCAGCTCTAGTTACCACGCCTACTGAATAGGTTGGTGAAACCAAGTGCAGCAAGTTCTACAGACAGTTTTTAATTGCGACTGGGCAACTAGTATACATCTACATGTCTGCCTGCCTGCCAAATTTGTGATATTTTACAAAGACAGCCTATGTCGCATCTATAGCGCCTTCGCACGTGACAGCCGGTGCCTTAGTAGATACTCATTATATCGATCTTAATCAGCATATGAGAGATGCAAGCATAACTTAAACATTTCTTTACGTATTTGTTCTACGCATTTCTGGGAGCATATAGCTCAGTTGACCTGAAAGATTATGACATGGAGACTGTCCGTCCGTCCATCTTACGTCCGTCGTCCATCCGTCGTTTGGCTTTAATATATCAAACGGGAATCTTGACTGGCAATTTTTGTTGGTGCCCATCAGCTTCATCTACGTATGACTAATGTTGATGATGGGATTTGGAAGAAAGTTATTATTTCTTTAGTCAGTCAGCCCATCCTTTAACATAACGTAAAGTAACTATAACATAGTCTACTATTGCAAAATGTACTATAAAATTATCCCTACATTTATCGTGTACGTGCGTTCGTGAGTGTGCGTGCGTGCGTGCGTGCGTGCGTGCGTGCGTGCGTACATATACAGTTTTGCGTGTGTGAGCATGAACACGCATGTTCGCGCACATACACACAGCGATTCCTATATGCCTACGTTGCGTTGCATACCCTGTTATATAGTAATAGTCCGGCTCAGTTGAACGACTTTATCGACTATTCCATTATTGTCGGACTATTGGGTTGTCGGACTACTGGGTTTTGTAAATTGGCTGCCCTGTCGGACTACTGGGTTGTCGGACTACTGGGCTATCGGACTACTGGGTTGTCGGACTACTGTGCTGTCTCTCTACTGCGTTGTCGGACTACTGGGTTGTGTGTGTACTGGTCTGTTAAACTCACTAAAGCATGTACTCTCATACTCACACGTGCAAGCATATACGTACGCACCTACCCAGCCACGCACATAGATACACTAACGCGCATGGACGCACGCGTACACATACTCACTTTTTATTTGCATTGTAGTAGGGGCTTATATATTACAAAACTGAAATCCCAGTATTATAATTTGAACGCAAACTATACAGGTAAGATGCCTCATATTTTAATAATAATTTGACCGAAAGCTGTTGGTACATCAGGCAAGTCAGTCAAGGATTTTTCCTCATTGAAATTGGTGTCTGATGGCTTGCAGCAGCAAAACTGTTAATACCTCTGGAAGGTTTATCACGCGGACAATCTAGATAAATGGCGCCATCTTTTCCCAGTAGTCCGACAACCCAACAGTCCGACATGGCAGCGAATTTACAAAACCCAGTAGTCCGACAAGCGAATAGTCCGACAATAGAAATGTAATAGTCGATAAAGTGGTTCAACTTAGCCGGACTAGGCCTATTACTGCGATAGGGTACGCAACGCAGTGCATAGAAATCGTGCGTGTTCATGCGCACGCAAGCACGCATTTTTACGCGCGCGCGCACGCACATACACACGCATGCACGCACTCACGCACGCGCGCACGAGAGATGTAGAGATAATGTTATAGTACGTTATGTTTTACTAATGGAAGGGCGGACTGACCAAAGAAATAATAGGTACGGAGATGGAGTTTTGTTAACATACTCAAAGAAGAAAATAAGTTATGGAAGATGGACGGCCCAACGTATTGAAGAATTGATAAAGAAAACCACGACATCAGTGTTACACTGACGGGATATTGGCGAAAATCTTGGCATTTTGCAATTCCAAGCGAAAATCTAGCGTTGTATCAAGATTACAATGACATTGACCTCAAGAGTCTGAACGTATGTGCTGGTCGTACTGGGTGAGGTAACTATATGGCCATGCTTAGTTCCAATACGTTTGTCAGTTCTGAATCAAAGGCCAGATGAGCTAAGCAGAACCAAGTCTGCATTTTATGCAAATATTACAATGTTCTTGACCTCTGACCTCAATATCATTCTACCTGACAATAATTGACATAGGTAAACGTGTGGCCAAGTTAAATTCATGTAGTGTGAACCAATCCTGAGATATAAGAGAATATGTTGAGCTAAACCAAAAATTTAACCTAAGAGAATACAGCTGTTTACCAAGGTCACGATTGCCTTGACCTTTGTACCATTGTGCTCCATCATGTTGATATATGTAAGCACGTGTCCAAATTTAGTCGCAATATGGTGAAATCATGATGCAATATAAGACGCTATGTTGAGGTACGCCAAACACTTAACCATGTAAATAGAGTTTTATACCAAGGTCACAGTGACCCTGAACTTTACCCTCATAACCTCAATGTCATTGTGCTCAATCCCATTAATATGACGAAGCATGTTTTTGTCCCAATAAGATGAACCAATCCTGAGATATAAGACAATATGTTGAGCTAAACCAAAGACTTAACCATAAAACACTGGGTTTTATACCAAGGTCACAGTGATCGTGATCATTGTGCTCCGTTCACCTGATATAAGGAAGCATGTGTCCAAGTTTGGTTCCATTCGTGTGAACCTATCATGGGATATAAATTGGACGCCGACAGACAGATAGACAGGCAGGCAGACAGGGAGGCATGCAGGCAGGCAGGCAAGCAGGCACGCAGGCAGGCATGCAGGCAGGCAGAGAGATGGTGTAACGGGACCGATCAATATACTGCCAAAAATTATAATTTTCGCCAATAATAAAAGACTTCTAACAAACAGCATTAGATTTGGCTCAAACTTTAACATGAGGACGGAACTTGTCATGCAGAAGGATTCCTAGACTTTGGCCGTGACCCGAATAAAATAACTCGGAGCAGCATCAGATCAAATTTTGGATATATGCATGTTTCGGAAACCACTTATACGAATTTTCTCAAATTTTAGTGCAGTAATGTGTGAGACCATACACTAGGATTCCACAACTTTAGGTGTGATCGGAAAAAATCCGGGAAATCTTGACAATTCAAAACTTCTTACAATGTGACAAAAATGGGAGGGCGAAGGTCTGCAATCCCGATTGCTCTTGTTGTAAGGTGTATTCCGCCTTTGCCCCCACCTCAGTCCCTCCATCCATCCATCCATCCATCCATCCATCACGATAAAAACAGATCATGACTGGATCAAATTGTGGATCTATTGCTGTTATTGTTGCATGCATGCCATTCATTCCTTTGCATAGAGTCCAAGACTGCTTTGTCTGATATAGGCTACAGTAATATATAGGCTTATAATTTGTTAGGTATTTCCGATGACGACGTGTCCATCTTATCCTACTTCAACATCTGCGCCGTGATGACGACGTGCCCACCTTATCCTACTTCAACATCTGCATGATTTTGAAGCAATTGCACTTTCTGATAAAATTACTATTGTCGGACTACTGGGTTGTCGGACTACTGGGTTTGTAAATTTTCTGTTGTGTCGGACAATTGGGCTGTCGGACTATTGGGCTGTCAGACCAGTGGGTAAAATTGTCGGACTATTGGGCTGTCGGACTATTGGGTTGTCGGACTAGTGGGGTAAAATTGTCGGACTATTGGGTTGTCGGACTACTAGGCTGTCGGTCTAGTGTGGGGGTGGGGTGGTGGTGGGGTGCCCCCTAGATAGTATATCCCATTTGATCTATTAACCCATCTACTGTTTAGTTGATAGACTGACCGACTGCTTGCCTGCTTGCTAGCCTGCTTGCCTGGCAGGCTGTCTGTCTGTCTGTCTGTCTGTCTGTCTGTCTGTCTGTCTGGCTGGCTGGCTGGCTGGCTGGCTGACTGACTGACTGGCTGAGTGACTGACTGACTGACTGACTGACTGACTGACTGACTGACGCCACCAGCACGATGCTGCCATCTATATCTTACAAAGCAAAATGTGTAGGCGGTAGTGTTTGATTGTTTGATTGTTTGATTGTTTGATTGATTGCTTGATTCATTGATCGATCGATCGATTTGCTCGGTGGATTGATGGATGGATAGATGAATGGTTGGATGGAGGGAGTAGGGATGGAGAAAGCGTGGACTATAGCTTGCAACAATAGCAATCGGGGATTGCAAACCTCACCCTTCCATTTCTTTTACAGTTGTTTTAGAGTTCCCAGATTTCTTCAGATCACGACAAAAGTTGCGGAATCCTAATGTATGTTCTAACCCTTTTTGCGTTAAAATTGGAGTAAATTCGGATCCGTGGTTTCCGATAGATGCATATATCCAGAATTTGATCTAATGCTGACGCGGGTTGTTTTATCAGGATAACGGTCACGCGCTGGGAATCCTTTTGTACGGCAAATCATTCCTTGTGTTAAAATTTGCGCGAAATCGTATCAGTAGTTTTTGACAAACCTGTGCGAATGGGCACGCAAGTACGTACGTACGCACGCACGCATGTATGCGCGAGCACGCACGCACACACGCGCACGCACACAGGCACTCACTCACGAACTCAGACCCGATCGTAATACCCTCTTCCCCTTACGGGGCGAGGGTAATAATAAGCGTCACGGATTGATGTGGCTTGGTATGGGCAAAAATAGAAACATCTAATATTTTGCGTGGATCTTTACAAATAATTCAAGATACAGGGGCCAGACCTGATAAGGAGAACTAATAACAAAGATTATTTTAAGACTTCGAAAACGGGAAATAACATCCTAAAGTGTTTAATTTTCCGCTCTTATCCATGCATTCTTCCAACAACACGTGCACGCACGCACGCACGCACGCACGCACACACAATTATGACCACCACCTCTTCCTCATCCTCAACAACAACAACAACAACAACAACAACAACAACAACAACAACAACAACAATAACAATAACAATAACAACAACAACAAAAACAACAACAGTTTTGAATCACGGTCCAGACCATAATTCGGATAGCATCACATGTTAGAACATAATTCAGTTTGAATCACAGAGCAGACCGTAATTCGGATGACATCACATGCAAGAACATAATTCAGTTTTGAATCGCAGACCAGACCGTAATTTGGATGACATCACATGTTAGAACATAATTCAGTTTGAATCACGGTCCAGATCGTAATTCGGATGACATCACATGTTTGACCATAATCCAGTTTGAATAACGGTCCAGACCGTAATTCGGATGACGTCACATGCAAGAACATAAGTCAGCTTTGAACTACAGTCCAGACCGTAATTCGGATGACGTCACATGGAAGAACAAAATTCAGTTTCGAATCACAGTCCAGACCATAATTCTGATGTTATAAAACTATGGTCAACATATGTAATACCACGATGTACGTATGGACTGGAGGCATTAATTATACCAAAGAAGGAAATGAGTCAGATCACTACACATGAAAGGAAAACCTTAAAGCAATTGCAATCACTTCCAAATAGTTGTGCAAATTCACTGGCATATCTACTTCTCGGTGCACTGCCGATAGAGGCGCAAATTGAAAAGAAGAAGCTGACATTACTTGGTGCAATACTAAGGAGTGAAGGCTCTGTCGAACAACAATTAGCAATTCGGCAGCTCGTTATGAAAAGAGCAGGCAGACACAGTTGGTTTCAAGATGTCGAATTGATTTTACAAAAATATCAATTACCATCAACCCACCTGCTACTACAAGACCCACCACCTAAATGTGTATGGAAGCGTCAAGTCCAAAATGCTGTAAACACGGTAGTCCTAGAGATGCTAAAGGAAGACATTAAGCAGAAATCATCAGCCCGGTTTGTGAATGTTGACATCCTTGATATCGGAAGGCCACATCCGATCTGGTCAACAGATACAGCAAATACATATTATGTAAAACGTGCCATCATCAAGGCAAGGTTACTAACCGGTACATACTATCTGCAAGCACACAGATCCAAATTTAATCAATATGAGAATGATGCCTGTCCTTTTTGTAAGAACGTTATATAAGACGGTATGCATTTCCTAGTTCAGTGTCCAGAATTTGCAGATATCAGAAGCATATATATAGCGGAAATCGAGCATCTAGTGGCGGCAGATAGCTGGGAATTAATAAGCAAGGACGAGAATCTTATTCTCCATATGTTACTTGACACAACTCTCTTGTTTGGCCTGATTGGAAGCGATTCGATGTCGAAAATTGAATCCATCTCCAGGAAACCCTGCTATAAACTTCATATCAGACGTAATCATCTCTTAAATGAAATGAATTACCTAACAAAGCTTGCATTATAAAATATCAAGTTAGTATCAATTGCACATAGAAAAATATGGTGCACCTTATGCTTTCTGGATGCTCCTACATGTATTTCAATAACAATGAACTCATTTACGCGTCTGATGAACATAAATTTACTCGTCTATGAACTGTGACCATTTACCTATATACAGATAGGAAAATCACTTGCGTGTGTACATGCATGTACATAAATGTCAGATTTAATGATCGTTTGCGTGTGTGTATATAATATAATATATAATTAATGGAAAACTCCAGTAATTTGCGGATTCTAGAGATTCCCGGATAATACACCGAAAGGTGGTGCGCCAGACATTGGCGGAAACTCCAAGAACAGAACAGATGGCATAACATGTTAGAACATAATCCTGTTTTAATAACGGTCCAGACCGTAATTCGGATAGCATCACCTGTTAGAACATAATTCAGTTTGAATCACGGTCCAGATCGTAATTCGGATGACATCACATGCATGAACACAATTAAGTATTGAATTACAGTCCAGATCGTAATTCGGATGACGTCACATGCAAGAACAATTCAGTTTTGAATCACAGTCCAGACCGTAATTCGGATGACATCACATGCAAGAACATAATTCAGTTTTGAATCACAGCCTAGACCGTAATTCGGATGACATCACATGTTAGAACAAAATTCAGTTTGAATCACGGTCCAGATCGTAATTCCGATGACATCACATGTTAGGCCATAATCCAGTTTGAATAACGGTCCAGACCGTAAATCGGATGACATCACATGTTAGAATGTGATTCAGTTTGAATCACGGTCCAGACCGTAATTCGGATGACATCACATGTTAGAATGTGATTCAGTTTGAATCACGGTCCAGACCGTAATTCGGTTTGCCTCATTGCTAGAACGTAGTTCGTTATTCAGTTTATATGTAGGCCTGCGTACTATTTGTGTATACACGCGCGCGCATTAGACCTGCCGCCTATGGCTTAATCTGCAGCAGCTAATATTTACCCTATAATGGCTGCTCCCGTCGAATTTCGAACTACGAACTACGAATTTCGGTCTTACTTATAAGAGGTTTTCCAGGAATGGTCTTGTCTTGGCCCGCGAATGGACGTTTTTAAGACCATTGCAGAAGCCGTTTTGCAGATTGACAGAGAGACTGAAGGACTGATGGATGGACAGACAGAATGTGTATATGTGTATCTTCCTATAATTTGTTATTCCATTTATCTTTAACCCTTTAGCACTCGGATTATCTTAAGATAGTATCAATTTTCTCATAGCCCATTTGTGGACCGAGAGTGGATCATTATTTTAGGGTTTACCAGTGACATGACCGGCTCTGTTATCCAGCAGAACTAGTTGTGAGTAACGCCTAAAATCAACGATACTCTCGCCCTGACAACGCATGTTATTGGCCCAGTAGGCCTACTGGCGCAGTAACCTGAGTTATCAAGGCTCCTATAAGGTATATAGCTTGACATAATGAGGAAAATCTGAAATCTGAACTGACATGACGCTTTTCAATAGGTCATTTTAACTTATCTCCGATTGACTGGGTTCTCATATATCAATATTAACTGGATGGCAGGCATTTGCAAAATCTCTATAAATCTCCCTTTTCACTAAATGTCTAACTACGTTTTCAAGAAATGTATCTGCACCAACATAGGCCTACACTGGCACAATTCAGTGATCCCGGTTAACTTCAACCACTTCATCGCCAGTATCACACACAGAAAGTTAATTCCATGACGTGTACATCATAGCTAGACAAGCTGTTGAAAATTGTGAAAACTAATTTAGGCATAAGCAACAACATCTCCGACAGTCAAATTATTTAAAAAATATTCAGCATATTAGTCATTAAATTGTACATGATTTTCGTTTGTATCGTAAGTGTTCAACAATACATAATAATGCAATGAAGTGTGTATGTGCCTGGGCATTAATCGCGATTTCAAATACACATTACGTCAAAATGTTAAATTTGTTTAAGCTAGATCATCGCTAGCTTTGAGAATAATGGAGTTGCGTTTACGCTCTTGTTGTTTTTAAACAATAGCTAATTATACAGTACATCAACACAGTCAAGTAATATCACCATTAAACAACATCCAACTACAACGTCCTCTTGGCAGCTATTATTTAAAGGAATGCGACAATTCAACAGTAAAATGTCTAAAGCCTAGTCGTAGAATTAACCTAGTTGTTCAAGTGACTCCCTACTGATAGCTGTGAAGCAGTCTACACCCCCCCCCCACCCACCTCCCACCCACCCCAAAGTAAAGCCATTATTCAGCTGATCGCTACACTCGACCCTTCTATAAAACACGCATGGGACATACGAAATTCCTCATAAAAGGTACTATATAGTCGCTTTTAAAATACGATTCATTTGCTATAGTACATAACTTTTGGTGTCCAATAATTTTGGTCCCTAAAACTGATGGTTATATCATCCTCCTTTTAAAGAACCACAATTAGCTCCCCCCAAATCAAGGATTCGCTGTACACAGGTTAACTGTATGCAGCAAAATCGACTGACTTAAATTTCTTCAAAGCGCAGCATGGGGCCCAGAAGAGGTTAAGTAAGAGGGAAGCCTGAGGGCACATGGCTTTTCATTGGCTCAGAGAATGGACTGATCTTCTCCTGAACTATGAAGGGACAACTATCCGAGAGTAGTACGTATCCAAAATTACTCTCTCTCTCTCTGTTTGAAAGATTGATACTTGATTGTTGACGATTTTGGTGTAGGCCTAATTTGGTTTGAAGCTTGATACTTAAAGTTTGGACTATTTGTTATAAAATAGTTCTTTTTACATGCAGCGCGCCTGAAACAGTGTTGTTATCTATCTATCTATCTATCTATCTATCTATCTATCTATCTATCTATCTATCTATCTATCTATCTATCTATCTATCTATCTATCTATCTATCTATCTATCTATCTCTCTCTCTCTCTCTCTCTCTCTCTCTCTCTCTCTCTCTCTCTCTCTCTCTCTCTCTCTCTCTCTTATAGAGAACAATATATAGGATACACAGCATATCTGCATATGTGGTTTTAAAGTCTGAGGCTTTACAATTTAAGTATGTTATGTTTACCATTGTCTTTTTTCATATATAGAAAAGAGCTATAGTGTACCGATAAAGCAAACCAGTGACCTGCTAGGACGGTGATCATCATGCATCGAAAAACACCCGCCAGTGGAAACAACAGTATCAGTATTCGTGATTTATTAGGAATACTGTGCATTTTGCTCTACGTAGGATCAACACTCTCCGCTAGACCACAACACAACCGATATCAAAAGTGGAGGACACACCGTGGAGGTAAGAATTAAAGAGGATATCGCTGATAGATTCACAAATTTAATATATGGAACCGTGTCCATAAACGCTACATAAGCGTGGGCGAGACGGATCAACAAGCATCGCTTGAAATTTGAAATTGGTACTTGAAATTGGTACCTGAGTAAGGGAAAGGTGAAGAACGGAAGATGACTTTAAATGAAAGATACAATACGATTTGATGTTGGGTAATCTTAGTTATTTGACTGTGTGCGTGCTTGCGTACGTGCGCGCGTGTGTGGGAGGGGTGGTGGGGGGGGGGACGGTGTATTCGCGCGTACATGCGTGTGTACATGCGCGCGTGCGTGTGTTTGTTGGCCGCTTACACCTAAGTGTGCTTGTGCCATGCCGTTAATGGAGCCTGCCACTCATGTTATAAGTAACGTGTGTGAGATTGATGGTCAATGTGTCTTTACATCCCAATAGCAAGTACATCATACGGAATGAGCCCAACTACATAATGTCCTATCATAAGGACCCCAACTTTAGCACTGGTACTGTGGTTCCCAATTTACTCATGGGTGGGGAGAGGTTATGCAGTGAGGAGTACAGCTAAGCGTTCTCTACTCTTCTTCTGAGCATATAAACATTTAATGAGACAATGCTGTGGCAAAGATATTGATTAAACAAGAGCAACCAGAGATTGTAAACCCTCGCCCTCAGGTTTTTGCTACATTGTAAAGCGTTTTCTGATTTTCCAGGATTTTTCCGGAATTTCCTAATTTTAGGATCAGGCCCACAATTGTGGAATCCCCGTCTACGGTCAAACCATTTCTTTTGTTTAGATTCGATCCCGCAAACCGGACCAGCAGTTTCCTTTCCAAGATATCCCGAATTTGATCTTATCTGGATCCGGGTACATATCGAACTGGAATCCCGGACATAATCCCATTGGACAAAATCCTACCAGACATAATCCCGCCTGACAAAATCCGACCAGGCATAATCCCGCCAGACACAATCCCACGTGGAAAAATACCCACTAGGATTTCACGACCTTTACGGTAGGGACCAAACAGGACAGCTCTCAAGAATGTAGAGGAAGCCACGATATTAGACGTCACATTACGAATGGTTGCCAACTTGCCATCGATATCAGGGCCATTACATACCATGCTTGGATCTTGTAGATCCAGGGTCACGGGTATGTAGACTCCAGAAAATCTTGACTGCATGGAATCTGTTGCTGTCTAACAGATTCCAGTCATGTTTTTTTCTTCAAGTTAATGAACAGTTTACACATTTTGCCCAGGATGGTTTCATAGTTTGTCCAGTGTGATTTTGTCCGGTGTGATTTTGTCCGGTGGGAGTTTGTCCTCCGGGATTTTGTCCGGTGGGATATTTCCCGGTGGGATTTTGTTCGTGCACCACAGAGAATCGTTATATTTATTGCTGCCAATCCGTTCGCCTGTCCTTCGATTTTGCGCAAGCACAAGCTCTGATTTTCTCGACCATTGAAAGGTTAAATAACACGTTACGCGCCTTCACGTACTTATGTATGTGTTGAATTTCAATATTCTATATTGATGCATCTTCTTTAAACTGTCAATAACGCCTGCCAATTAATGGAGGGACCCGATCTGTCACTCAATTAAATTGAATTCATAATCACTTACGTCACATGTAGGCTGACGTCACAATCATTACAACTCCGTAACGATGTTCGAAAAATTCGCCAAGTGTACGAATTGTTTGTCTTTGATAGATCTGCAATTCAATACGGTTTATTTTGAATATTTTGTTGACTGGGTGTTGTTGCTGCCGATGAAAATTAGTTTCAAAATATTCAACAGCTTACATGTATAATTACCTTGAAAAGACGTGGGCTAGAAATGGGCGCGGCATAGCTAGAAATGGATCCCTCCATTAGACACGACATGGCGATGATTATATCAATCTGATTATGATCTCAGGCGCGTGCGTGCCCGCTTAGCGGCTATATCTCTACATGATGTTTACCCAGTTGTCCATCGTGTGTCCAGTTTATTTGTAGAGGCGAACACGTATTTACAAGATGGTGGGAGTGCTAGGATTGATTTGTAAATGGCCAGCCATAATTGCAAAATGTCTAGGATGTAAATGTCAAGCAGCAGCTGTTGTTCATCATTTGACTTTTCCGACGATCTGGTCAACTTGACCATCAAATAACATCATCGGAAACTGCTGGGGGTAGCCGGCCTCTGTTATAAGCAGGCACATACAGACATCGTCAAGAACAACAACAATAACAACACTGACCGCCACCACCACCACCACCACCGCCACCATCACCAACAACAACAACCAACACCAGAACGCGCAGTCGATGGCACGCCAACACAAAGGCCCCACGCTTTTCACAACTTTGGCTTTTTGAACTGCACCCGGCGCGCCGTCTCCCCCAGACGATTTCAATATTCCCCGCCATATAATGTTTTAAACCGCGCAACAACAACAACAACAACAACAACAACAACAACAACAACAACAACAACAACAACAACAACAAACAACAATCAGCTTGTATGTGCAAAGGGAGGTAATTTATGCCAAAAACTAAAACGGCTACATTTGACACCTAAGGGTTGACTTGACCTTGACATCAGATCACTTCGAAACCATGACCACTGCATCTGGTATACGTGTTTTACCTTCTGTAAAGTTTTCATCAAAATTAAGGAAAAGGACATGGAACAATAAATGAGAAAGAAATTTGCAAAGTTGGGCCGGGGCTTGGACTGAAAACATAATATTCCACTCAATCTAAGAATCTCAGCCAGCTAATATTTGCCACAAAAAAATGAAAACTGGTAATTTTGATCCTAAAGAGGTGTCTTTGCCATTTGCCCTTTGACACCAAAATCATGAAACCTCTCTTGGGTCCCAAATGTAACATCCTACCCAAATATTGTGGCAATCCGATAAAAACTATAGGTGTAGTCGCTGTTCAAAGATCCATACTTTAAATTCCCAAAGGTTTACTATACGGAAACTGCAGGCACGGAAAAGCTGAAATTCTTGAATGGATCAACTAAATTTGATTCCATATCAATTAGATATAAGACCGAGAAGTTTTCAAGTAGATTAAAATTTCGGCGACCATTTTGAAATTTTCTTTTTGATTTCAACTTTTCCGAATATTTCCAACAAATACGAAAACATAATTTTGACCAAAATTGGGTTCTAAGATATCTTCTAATAAGCTCATTAGATGTGCATAATTAAGGGGAATTCCTCTTTGCAAAAACCCGAAAACTGGTAACTTTGAGGGCCAAATGGGTGCTGACAGATGCCATAGGATATCTTCTAACATGTCAATTTAACTTCTCTGAAAGGGAAGCCATAAACAACAACTTGTAACATTAACGTCCAAATGGGTGCAATTCCTCCATGTGTATGTGGCACAGGGGAATGTGATAACAGTAAAAGACTCGGATGTCACAAGCTATCTTCTCACATGTCTATTGACCCTCTAAAATGAAAGGGAGGTCATTTCTGCCAAAAACGATAACTGCTAACTTCGAGGCCCAATGTGCTCCCTCCTATCTGGGCCTTTGACCGGGGGTGGGGTGTGTGTGTGGGTTAATGGAAACATAAAAGAAAGTCATAGGGTATCGTTTAATACGTCCATTGACCTCTGATGAAGGGGAATTGATTTTTGCCAAAATCGAAGCTGGTAACTGTGAAGCCTAAGCGATGACAATCCACCTGGGTATTGTAGCTCACGGGGGTAAGCGCTGATCCATTCTAATGCTTCGATCCGTTGCACCACATGTACAGGATGTGTGGGAGGGCTGGTTAGCTACGGTTCTCGGGGTTACGGATCCTGTGTCGCGAACCTCCGAAAAGTACAAAGACCGACTTCTAGAGCCGTGGAACAATAACATTCCAGTGAGGCCGTGCGACCATTGCCGCAGTGATTGAACATCACTGTCTCATCCCAACTATTAGTGGCATCGGTATGATGATCCATAACTCAATTTAGGAGCCTAGACATGATAATTAAGAAAAATATATACGATACAAACAATGGTACTCGTTTGTTAGCACGAGAGAGAAAATATACAGTACATAGAACTAAGTTGGTGTCTTGTTAACATGGATTTGTCAGAGGTACCTCACCGATCCGTATATATCCGTGAGGTATCCCTCATAACGAGGTCACTTGTATAGTTTAACATAAACCATTATACCCCTAAGAAAAATATTATTGTTGCGAGAGGAAAGTGCCTCGCGTGGGCCTCCGTCACAGGAAAATGCCTTCAACGCCGATGCGGAGGAAGAGAGCTGGCAAAAAGGGCCACTCTCTTGTTCAAACATATGCTAAGTGTAGTGTGAACCAACCTAGTGAAATTATAATTAATGTGATGCACGCTGTTTTACGTGAAGATGGGGGTGGATGATTTCCATAGAATTCAACACCGTCATCTAATGTAAGTCCAAGATACTGTATTAGTAGTTGCCGCTTTTATTTATGAGGTCCTTCTGCTAAATCTTAAACTACCGGTTAGGTGTTAGATTTATATACTAGCTTTGGCCGCAGGTGGCAGGAATTTCTACCTATCTTTTGATGCATGAGCCTGACTGGCGAAGATGCTAGGTTTCCCTAAGGTCACCTTCGGGAGCATCTCCCTCAGAAAGGCAGCGAGCGGACATGTTACGGAGTGGCAGTTTCAGAATCATATAACGATCCGGTTACATACCATACCGCAACTATATATAACATCACCAGAACAAATCAATATTACACAAGCAATTTGAAAAGCGCATACAAGTTTATGGTGGGGAGTAAGAGGCAGATATCCATCTCTAGTGACCTTCCCGTAAGGGCGTGGTGAGTTCCAAGACCGAACCCAGTCATTGTACGGAGCTAGATGGAGATCTGCGTTCCATCTGTCACCCAGGGTGTCGGAGGTGGATCATTTTGAGATTCGGCCCCGGGGAGTTAACGCTTGCCTGTCGTTAGGGTTAAGTTCCAGGATGCCCAGAGATGCACTGCTGGCTGGTTAAAAATTAGTATCTTTTTGCAGTGCTTCTAATTGGCTTCTACCCTTTGGCGGGGTTACCTATGCTAACTGATATCCGAAGATACAGAGGAGGTGTATGCGAAATCGTATTCACCACTTGGAAACCCCAATAGTTTCCCAAGTTAGATCATACCAACGTGTCGATGGGAGTTCCAGACAATTAATAAGCCTTGCGGCTGGAGGAGCGTAGAAAGAGACAATCACTGGTCATAATAAGAGGCCCTAAGGTATCTGGCTAAAGTTACACAATCTAGCCGGTGTGCAGTGTTACATATCCGCTACATCCGGAAAAGAGGCGTACACAAATGTCTCCTATGGAGTGGTTGTCCCTAACTACTTTTAAACCTATCCTATCGAGCTACAATAGCTAGGTTTATTCGATCACATGTCAGGTTCGCGCAATGAGAACATGAACAGTGACCGCAGTGTAAAATTGATGCTGGGGGAAAAATGATGCAGTTTTATTGTTGGTGTATAGTATAGACTAGCGTACTTTAGCTGACACGTGTTGTCATGGAAGCTCTGACGCGGGCGCATGCGCGCTACGCGATCTTACGGACTATGTTTTACAGAAAACCACTCTCATATGGCTTTATACACGCGTACTATCCTACTCAGGGGGGCGTGTTGGAACGTACCCGGAACGGTCGTCCCGTACCCAGCTAAGCTGGGACGGTCCATACCCATCCGGCCGATACACGCTACACCAGGTGACATTAACATCAAAGGATGTTACAGGGTATTTTCTCTCTTCTAATATGTACATTGACATTTTATGATGAAGGGGAGTTAATTTTTGCCTAAAACGAAAACTGAATTTTTTTAGGTCAAAGGCGTACCCTTCTACGTGGGCAATGTGCCTGCCAGGCCAATCAACACATTCGCCACTCTAATGGTAACGTCCTGGTTAATTATGGTAGTGATCCAATCAAAACTTAAGGTGTAGTCACACAAAGATCAATACTGAAAATCGCTAGGCCTATGCATTTCATATGGGACATTTTTGCCCACGGAAAGGTGGGTGTCTCAAAAACTCTTAGGCAGATTTAAAATAAAAACACTGTAGTGTAAATTCCAACACAAGTTGACCAAGTCTGGAGCTGATCGGGTGGAAGCTGTAGGAGAAAATAGGCGGCGAAAATCGTGAAGAATATTAATAAGACGAAATATCCGGAATGATTTTAATAATACGATTGCATCGCAGATTAATAAGCGATATATAAACCTTTTCCCCCACAGACACAAACTATGTGAAGTCACGTTCCAAAGTGTCACCTGGCGGCCAGCGAGGATATGGTGTGAATAATGACGGGCTTGTTCCTAAGGAGAGAGGAAACAATGGTATTCGAGATCTGCTGCAGTTCTACAGAGGTAAAATCATCATCATCATCATCATCATCATCATCATCCCGTTAATGTAGCGAGTAAGGGGATATTTAAGTATGATCATGGTAGGTCATGCAAACGCGGCCCCCGCGACACACCACACAGCCACAAACCCACCCAGGATCTCGCCACTTACAAACATGGCTTCCATGTAATTCTATATCAGGCAATGGTTATTCCAGACAAGCGCCACGCTGGTGCTGGTCAGCCAGGAAAGCACATCAGCAGTCCATTAATTTTTGGTGTCAGGTTCCTTGCACACGCCGTCGCTTCGTCAGAGTAACAAAGTGCTAAGCTGGGGGAGAATGCCTATCAGATTCTCATAGGTGTCCTTTCATATCCAAGGGACCGAGGTCGATAATCTAGCTTTAAGATAAACAACGTAACATGTTAATACTGATTGAACTTACACATATTTTATTAACAATTATAATCCTAACCTATATTCATAAATGGCAAATGCCCGACGACTCCCTCCATTCATTCCGTGTCATTTAAATATATTACAGCGACGTCATCGCGTCTGTCCAGTCATGTAAGAATAACTGTGTTGGCATAGGAATACTCGCATTAATGCAAGGCATAGTTAACCAGTTAGTTAAGAAATAAACGAATACTTAATGAGTACAGAAAAATACATGTATGAATAATTAATGTACGGCTTAGGTATTTGTGTTTGAGTTCATTCACAAAATCAAGTTTAAAGTGTTGATTATAGTTGGCATCTAAATAATAATAATAATAATAATAATAATAATAATAATAATAATAATAATAATAATTATTATTATTATTATTATCGATAATACTGAACATAGGCCGTACATGCTTCTATATTCAGGTGCATGAGTGACGCTAAGTTTTGAAATGATTACTTCATGGTGAAGGCGCCTCAAAGTTAAATTTAATTTGTGCATTGTCCCAGTATTTATCCAGTCGGTTTTCAAAGCTTTGAATGGTCGGGGCATTAACGATATGGTCAGTTAGGCTATTCTCCTTCGATCAATACTCACCATTCTGTTACTTTCTGATACACAGCTGGCCTTGACAGCTGGCTCTAGGACTATAGACTTAGAAAGCTTTACCGACTCCTTGGAACCGGGTACTCGGCTCTCAACTGCCGAGTACCCGTCTACCATAGAGCTCATTCTTGTTTGCATAGCGACAAGAGCTGTCCACGATTTTTGCAGGGAAAGATTTAAAGTTTTTGTGAAAAGAAATCTAAGTCTTATCTGTGAATTGATAGTTGTGCGTTCTTGAAAGGATCTAACTGGATAAAATGGAGAATACCGCCAATGATGACCAGGTTGTATAATTCCTTATTATCCATAGTTAAAAGACTTAGGTCTCTAAATTTCGTTGTGTCGCATGTTCCGATTTCTGACCCCATAGAATCTGGGACGTGTGCTAACAACGAGATATGTCAGACGATCGCCTTTTTTAAACCCCAACAGGCGATCGGCAGATATGAAAATAGGTGTTTGCTACGGTATTTCTAACACGAATATCGGCTGACGTCGTTTTCCCGTAAGGTCCGAGCGGGTGACGTCACACCCGTGATGCTCGGATGTTTATGTGAAGAAATTATTTTTCATTAATTCGCGCATCTTGTTCTGGGTGCTGCGTACTAAAAATGGTACCAGAAAACTTTGGAATGGTCAAGTTTACGTGTGATCACGATCGGTTTGCAATGATCGGTGGTGTCAAAATTCTTGAGAGATGCGTGGTCTGCGGTTTTACCGTGTGCTACAGCAGTTTGTTTACATTTTGTTGTTTCTTCACGAGGAGTATAATTTATTTTGATTGGTAAATATACCCCGAATGCTATGCGATATGATTCCTGGAGCCGTGATACATCCTGGAGGATCAATTATGGGTGTATTTATGCCCGCTTCGTTCTTGTCGTCATAATCAATGCGATCTTTGCTGTAACGTTGCGGGGTGGGGTGCAGGAGGGTTACAGTTAATTTATGGTCAATTTATTTGAAAATTAATTGTCTGCCTTCCATCCGTGTCTCATTCCACTTGCTTATTGTAGGTTTGTGCTTATTTTATAGGCCAAGCCAGCCCCGCCATCATGTGACGAGTGCCATAAGTTTGTACGCGTCGTGTTTAAGGACCATGTCTGTTTTAGGTGTACGCCCTGTAACCTTGGTCATAGATGTAATGTGTGCGCAGTGTGGTCCGTCGATATGATGGTAAAGTTCCTTGGCCAGAAGGATGTGGCTGAGTCTGACGCGGGGTCAGGCGGTCCGAGGTTAAATCGTGGAGCGTCCGGTTCAGCCGGTGGGGGCGCTCCACATCCCCAGCTGGAGGTGGCGGAGATGGCACCGCCGGCGTGGTTCGGTCCGGCTATGCAGGGTTTTCTGCATAGCGTTCTGCCCACGCTGGTGTCGTCACTGCTACCGAAGGCTGGGGGGCAGTTTCTCCCCATGCCTGGTACGGACCCTGTCCTTGGACAGGGTTCTGGACTGGTTACCGAGGGGGCCGTCTCGTACGGCCCCCTGGCAGTCCCGTCTGGCTCCGGCCTGGCGGGTTCTGTCTCTCTGCGGCCACCTCCGGGTGGTCCAGTAGCGGTGGCCGGTCCGTCAGCTGTGGGAGCCATCCGCCAGGATGGCTCCGCGGTTTCCTCGTCTGATGACGACTCTTCGGAGTCTGAAGACGAGGAGGCCGAGGAGGAGTTATTGCTGTGGCCTGTGATGCCACGGGTGGAGCATATGGAGGTCGATTCCGTCCTGGACGGAACCGTCCTCCATCTGTCTGGCTTGGCGCAAGCCAGGGCAGCGGCTCCGCCTGTGGTTGAGGCCAATCTGGTACCGGGCACCGGTTCCGTGTCGGTTGGTTTGGCACCAGCTGACACGGTGACCGGTGTGCCGGGCCGGGCGTGGTACTCACCTATCTCGCCCGGTCCGGCGGTCGGACATGGGGTGCCGTTGGCGGCCGTGTCTGGCCACGGTTCCGCGTCCGCTACGGGTCCGTACGGTTTTCCGTGCGGACCTACCCCATGGACTGGTATGTTTCATGGGGTGGCGGCGGAACCGGGTGGTACCGGAGTGCCTGGTGTGTCAGCCACGGCTCCTTGCCGGGAGGCCGTGGCTGGCAGGCCCATGAGCGTGTCAACGGGTGACGTGTTTGCGGGTGTTTCCTCCTCGGAAATAGACTGGTCCGAGGCTCTGGCTTGGCTAGCCAGGGTGGACCCGTCTGTGGTTTCGGCCACGGCCGAGGAGGATGCGCCCCATCCGTCGGTTGCATCGATTCGGACGGGGATCTTGCCCGCGGCCCGGATCCAGTCAGTGGGACTGGATCCACGGTTCATAGAGTTGTTGGATGCTATTTATAGCAAGCAACTTGCGACCAAGGGACAGCTCCCTGCGGCCTCCAGGGAGGTGCGGGCAAGGTGTCGTATTCCGCGGGAGGAATACGACAGATATGGTGTAGTACCGTCGGTCACTGAGGATGACCGATGGGTCCTGGGCGTTCAGAGTGCTGGAGCGGGTGGCCCCGGTCCGGCACTTGTGGCCAGGTCCCAGGTACACCAAGAGGAAGTCCTGTCCCTATGCGACGAGGGTGTGAGGGCAGCTATGAGTGCTGTCAATCATTCTTATCGTCTCCTTCAGTCGGTGTGGGCTGAAGCGGGAGCAGGCCACCCTGTGCCACCTGTGGCGCTTTCGTGCATCAATGACGGCTTGGTGCTGTCTATGGATGCGCTGGCAAGGGTGCAGGCGCGTGTGACCAAATCCAGGAGGCAAATGGTTATTGACCATATGCGTCCGGCTACGGCAGTCAGGGAGCGTCTTCTTGGGACGCCCCTGACAGGGCCTAGCATCTTCGGTGGCCAAGCGCGGGCCATCCTAGAGGATACGGCCAGCATCGGGCAGAATCGGTTGGCGGTCAACCTACAGCTGGAGCTAGTGTGGCAAGCGCACGCACTGGGGGCTGTGGGGAAACCGCTAGCTGGACAACCTCCAAAGAAGCAGAAGAAGCATAGGGGCAAGGCGAAAGCTAAGCCTGCTGCGACTTCTGCTTCAGCTGGATTTTCTCAGCCGCCACCGGCTAAGAAAGCCAGGAAGGTTGTAGAGGCTCCTACCCTCCCCAAGGTTGCTCCTGACCGCCCTAGAGGCGGGAAGGGCAAGGGGAAGGGTAAGGGTAAGTCCTCCAAGGGCGGACAGAAGGGAGCGGATCGTACCTGAGGGTACGAGAGCTCCCTTCATATCCGCCTGGACCGCACCTGTGCGACAGGAACAGCGGTGCCAGTTATACCCGCCGTGCCGAGACCGAAATGGTTCTCTCTCTCTCTCGTTAAGAAAGGGGGGGGGGAGCGGACTGCGAGCCGGACAACCCCATTAGACTTCGAGGCGTCTATGGTGGGTGGAAGGCTCATGCGTTTCGTCGAGGCCTGGCGAGGTGTGACGTCAGACAGTCTGGTCCTGGGATGGTTATCCCAGGGTTAGATGCCGGAGTGGTGGGACCTTCCGCCACAAAATCTGTCTTTTGGCACCTGTCTGGACACCCGTACCAAGGGAGCCAGACAAGTTAGAAGCCGTTCAAAAGGAAGTGGCGGGTTTGCTTCTGAAGGGAGCAATAAAACCAGCAAACCGGAACACTCCAGGCTTCTATTCAAACATGTTCCTTGTCCCCAAGAGCACGGGGGGATGGAGACCCATACTCAATCTCAGGCCATTAAATTGGTTTATCCATACGCCTCGGTTCCAGATGGAAACGCCGAGATCGGTAATGGCGGGATTGAGGAAGGGAATGTGGTGTGTGTCAATCGATCTGAAAGATGCATATTTCCACATTCCAATGAACCGGAGTTGGCACAGGTTTCTGAGATTTGCGTTTCAGAATCAAGTATGGGAGTTTACTGTTCTCCCGTTTGGCCTGTCGACAGCTCTGAGGGTTTTCACAAGAGTGGTCCTTGCGGTGACAGCGTTTCTCAGAAAAGAGAACGTGGCGCTACACACCTACATAGACGACTGGCTGCTCAAGGCAGACTCGGCAGCCAGGTTGAACGTGGATACTGCTCTGACTCTGAAGTTACTTTCAGATCTAGGCTGGATAGTCAACAAGGAGAAATCCGAGTTGACACCCACTCAACATTTCGTTTATTTGGGGATGCGATTCGATCTCGAGGAGGGCAGGGTTTACCCGTCAGAGCCCAGAGTGGTGTCTCTGTTAGCCATTCTCGAGAGTTTTCGAGTGGGAAACCACATTCAGGCGAGGCGGTTTCTTCAGATGCTGGGCATGATGGTCTCCATGGAGCAAGTGATCCCGTTCGCTGCTCTAATGAGAAGACCTATCCAGTTGTATCTGATGTCTCTGTGGAAACAGAGAACAGAACCCCTGTCAAAACTGGTGCCAGTTTTGGAGCCGATAATATCGCATCTTGTATGGTGGACACAGCGTCAGAATCTCCTAGTAGGGGTTTCGCTGCACCTACCTCGCCCCCAGCTGTCCGTGTACACGGATGCGTCGCTGGAAGGGTGGGGTGCCTGCCTGGGAGAATACCAGGTCTCGGGCACATGGACTCTCCTGGAGAGTCAGCTGCATATCAATCTGTTGGAAATGATGGCAGTGGAACTGGCGTTGGAAGAGTTTCTTCCAATGATCAGGGGCAAGGTGATATTGATACGGTCGGACAATTCGACGGTAGTATCATACATAAATCGCCAAGGCGGGACCGGCTCACCCACACTTTGTATCAAAGTGTGGCACTTGTTTCAATGGTGCAGGAATTACTCGGTTGTTTTGAAAGCAGCTCACATTCCTGGCCGATTGAACATTCTGGCGGATGCTTTGTCTCGCAGACAGAGAATTCTGCCAACAGAATGGTCCCTCAACCCTCCAGTTCTACGAAGGATCTTCGAGCATTGGGGCAAACCCAACGTGGACTTGTTCGCCACAAGGGAAAATGCTCAAATCATGACTTATGTCTCGCCGATTCCAGATCCAAATGCCGTCGATACAAATGCTCTGGCGATAAGCTGGAGGGGGATGCATGCTTACGTGTACCAACCCACCATCCTTCTGCCGAAGGTATTGGTGAAGATCAGGGAGGAACCGTGTCTGGTCCTGCTAATAGTGCCGTATTGGCCAAGCAGGGCGTGGTTCACGGATCTGCTAGATCTGCTGGTGGAAAACCCAGTGCAGTTGCCCGAGATTCCGAACATAATCTCCCAGGCCAAGGGACGCTTCCTACACGAGCGTCCCGAAATGTTCAAATTGACTGCGTGGATGTTATCAAACAACGTTCCACATCAGAAGGCTTTTCTCGACAAGCTGCTGATTTCATCGCGGCTGCGAGAAGGAGGTCAACCTTCAAGTCATATAACAACAAGGTTAACAGATTTGCAGACTGGTGTGAAGAAAAGGGTATTGATACCTTTCAATCCACTATTCAGCAAATAGCAGACTTTCTCTGTGAGCTGTTCTTTTCAGGACTAGCTCCCGTCACAATTGCTGGATACAAGTCAGCTTTGGCATCAGTTATCCCTTGTCTAGCCAACAGGGATAGTCCAGAGGTGGCCCAGTTAAATGTGATGGTGAAGGGAATGAGCAATCTCCGACCGAGACAACCGGTAGTCATTCCAGCCTGGAGTCTATCTTTAGTGCTTAATGTACTGGCCAAGCACCCTTTCGAACCGTTGCGTTCGGCTAGTCTAAAGCATTTGACTCTAAAGGCGGTCTTTCTATTGGCAGCTTCCTCAGCTAGAAGGCGCATTGAGATCCATGTGCTTTCGGCAGAGGGACCGATTTATTGTCTCTGGAGAGGGTCTGCGTCTTCTGCCAAGAGCAGAGTTTATGTCAAAGAATCAATCTTTGAGATATCCCGGCAAACCGATCATAATACCGAAGTTAACTAGGTTTGATCGTGATGCCAGTGTCTGGTGCCCGGTCCGTGCTTTGACTAAGTACAAGAAACGGACTGACTCATGACGGTCGAACGATAGACATCTGTGGATCTGCCATAAGAAGCCTTATGGCGCCGCATCCATGGATACTATCTCTCGTTGGGTAGTCGAATGCATTCAGACTACTCATGAGATGGCGACTGGGCACCAGGTGCAAGGCGTAAGGGCACACGATGTTCGAGGAATAGCCGCCTCGACCACCCTTTACAGTGGTGTTCCGTTAGAGGACATCATGGCCGTTGCACAATGGCACTGTGAGTCCTCATTTACGGATTACTATATGAGGGATGTGTCAGACTCAGCCAATCCACTCGCTTTAGCTGTTTTGAGACGATAGTTAAGTGCCCACACTGCTCTTCACCCTTTTTTCACTTCGGTTAGAAAAGAACCTAAAGCAGGCATGGTCGAGCGTGAGGATGACAACCAGATTGTGTCACTGATGGCCGGACCAGTGAATGGTTGGAGGCGG
The DNA here is from genome assembly GCA_034401795.1 of Chaetoderma sp. LZ-2023a. Lineage (NCBI taxonomy): Eukaryota > Metazoa > Mollusca > Caudofoveata > Chaetodermatida > Chaetodermatidae > Chaetoderma > Chaetoderma sp. LZ-2023a. The sequence continues at coordinate 102,238,420 of CM067372.1, read as the reverse complement.
TACGTCTGAAGTCCAATTATCATAAGGTAATTCATTAGTGAGAGTTTTTTGTATTATGTCTATATATCATGTTCATTCATCTTATATATTCATGCTCATTCCCAGGCTAATACATGTGGATATGCAAGGAGCAGTTAACCCTCTTGGCATATTTGTGTTTCAGGCGAGATACATGTTCGTGAGTTCTCTCCCTTTTCTTAGGAGAAAAAGGGGGGGGGGGGCAGTGACACGAATGTGATTCGGTTCCGATAACTTGACGGTCCTTTTTAGGTCTCCGTTAGTCAAGTTGTTAAGTCTAAATCTTTCTCCAAGGGGCAAAAGTAGCATTTATGGCTTGCCCCTTCCCACCAGGTTACTGAACAAATCTGGTGTATATCAGAAAGTAACAGAATGGTGAGTATTGATCGAAGGAGAATGCAGGAAATTTCAATTTCCCTTTCTCCGAGATCTAACAATACTCACCATTCTGTTACGGACCCAGCCTCCCAGCCCCACGGAGGCAAGCCATGGATTTCTCTTGTTTGGTGGCTATGCAAACAATATGAGCTCTATGGTAGACGGGTACTCGGCAGTTGGGAGCCGAGTACCCGGTTCCAAGGAGTCGGTAAAGCTTTCTAAGTCTATAGTCCTAGAGCCAGCTGTCAAGGCCAGCTGTGTATCAGAAAGTAACAGAATGGTGAGTATTGTTAGATCTCGGAGAAAGGGAAATTGAAATTTCCTGCATTCCATACGTTTGCTATTCTGTAATAAAATGAAAACTTGGATATATTGTATTTAGCTCGCTGGATAAATAATCTTTTTACTATGACCCCTGTTACTATTTCTTGAAGCAAATTTTAATATTGGTACTGTGTCTGGATCATATGTATTCAAAACCTTATGTGTTTCAACCATGTCCCCTCTCACACGTCAATATGTGAGTGTGGAGAGGTTTAGAGAACGTAACCTATGCTCATAACTGAGATTGCGAAATCCAGGGACAATCTTTGTTGCACGCCTCTGCACATATTCCACAGTGTGTATGTTTTTTAAGGTGTGGATTCCATACTGCACGTGTAAATTCAATGTGGGCGCGCACAAAAGCTTTATATAATAGCAAACAGTTTTCTTTATCCAAATATGTGTAGATCCATCTAATGAGGCCCAGGATACCGTTGGCTTTATTATGTTCGTGATCTGAGTTACGCCATGTCCAGTGTGTATGTGTGCTCACGTGTTGATTGCTATTCGATGGTCACGTGTTCTTTCCAAACCGTATGTAGATTCAACTGTTGATTGCTATTTGATGGGCACGTGTTCTTTCCAAACAGTATGTAGATTCAACTGTTGATTGCTATTCGATGGGCGCGTGTTCTTTCCAAACCGTATGTAGATTCAACTGTTGATTGCTATTCGATGGGCACGTGTTCTTTCCAAGTCGTATGTAGATTCAACTGTTTATTGTTATTCGATCGGCGCGTGTTCTTTCCAAACCGTATGTAGATTCAACTGTTAATTGCTATTCGATGGACGTGTGTGTGTTCTTTCCAAACTGTATGCTGATTCAAGTGTTGATAGCTATTCGATGGGCGTGTGTCGATGTGTGTGGTTCTATCCTGTCCGTTCACGTGCGCTATGGCTATTGTCCTCGGTATGGGCGCAGCCATTGTTCTGCCGGTCGTGTGTCTGTCCGCGTGTATGTTGATTCGCTTGTCTGTGCTTGAGGCCTGGGCGCCTTGTACCATAGTCCTGATAATGACAGCGAGTTTCAAAACATAGATCCATTGAAAATATGCAGACTAATGTAGTAAAACACGGACACACTAATATAGATGTATAATGCAATCTATTAGCAATAAACAAAATATGAGTGTCTGCGCCTAAATATAGATTCCTAATTTAGAACCCAGAAGACATGAACAGAGTTCACCTATACAAATCTATCTGACGTGGAAACCACACGACAAATAAAGAAGCTGGTTACGGCATACCAGAAGTAATACAGCCTATGACATCAGACTCCTGCAGTAACCATGTGGAATCTGCGCAGGAAAGATGTAAATTAGAATAAATCACGCAATCCTCACCGCAATGAGATCTATTTTGATGGGTGCCATGGCAGAGGGATGGGCTGATCTCTGATGGTATTAAACATAGGGGGTGGGTGGTGATGATGGTGGAGACTGACAAATACTAGAATTCTCACTAGCCACATAATTGTCTGCAAGCAAAAGTAAAATTATCAAATGAAGACCCAAAATTTGTATGTTGGGACGGACGGACGGTCAGAAAAACAGATGGACGGACGGACGGACCAATCCACAAAATAGTCTGCATTTTCATACTACCATAGCCACCCTTACCATAAAGTGTCGTCCTGATACTCCAAGCAAAGGAAAGTATCCAATGAAAACACAGTCACATGGTCAGAAATGCAGATGGACAGACGGAGGTATGGACTGACTAACTAGACCACAAAATAATCTGCACTTCCCTACTACCATAGCCAACTTTCCCGTGAAGTTTCGTCACAATACTCCAAGCAAAAGGATAGACGAACACAGTCTTAAAGGCAGGTGGGTGCAATGGATTGTTAAAAGAGCAGCATAATGGATTCATCACATTATTCGCCAGCACATCTTTGTTACCCGACACAGTGACGAGGAGGGTCGCGGATAAACGATCGTTTGTTAGGCTCATGGTACCAGGCTCATGATGGGCCTACTATAGTCTATTTGGTCTTGACCAAGCGATCATGGGTCACAAAATAGTGCGAGTAGCTACCAATGATGCTGATTCTAATAATGATGATGAATAGTCAAGATGGCATGATGAGCAAATGTATTTGTTTCGTTGATGGTGTCAAAAAACACTACCATCTTGAAGTATTAACCCTTACCACTCTGGTGTCAAAACTTTTAATTTTCAAATTAAATTAAAAGATGAACCGGTGTACATTTTTCAACAAATTTGGTGGGAAATGGTGCTGTCGTAGACAGCAACATCTTCGAGCAAAATTGTTGAAAAAAATTGTACACCAGTTTCTTGGATATTGACGCAGTAAAATATAGAATATTTACATCAGAGTGCTAAGGGTTAATGGGTACAGCGACTCAGGAGTATGTTCTGCTGGTCTGCCGCCGTCTATGAGAATCAAATAGGATACATATGGGACACATCGCACACAAAGACACGATATAACGTCATGCTCGTTTTCTATCTCGCATTTTCAACGAAGTTGAAAAAAGAGATTTTGGGAGAGGAGGAAAAATGTCGGCGTCGGCGTTGGCGTCTGGACAAATTAATCTTTTTAAAATGACATTTGTGGTTATCCGATTAAAAAAAAAAATTACACAGATGTGTTTATGGGATGCTTAGGACTAGTCCGCATCAAAATTATATTTATTTTATAATTTTTTCCTTACTTTTATCATGTTTGAACATAGAATATTTTATGTGTCAAGAGTTATCTTTCTTGGCTCTGTTAAGCTTTTTAAAAATGAAATTTGCACCCACAAGGGGATATCCGATTAAAACAAAAAAACTTCACAGATTTGTTCTATACGATGCTTAGGACCAGTTCATGTAAAAAATAAATAGACTTTCAAATTTTTCAAGATTTTTTAGGTGTTTGAACTTTGACTATTTTAGTGCTGATTTGCATGCAGGTTATATCCTGGCATTCTTGGCTGTGTTTTTTTCAAATGACATTTACACCCACAAGGGGTTGGGCGATTTGAATAAAACTTCAAAGATTTGTTTTATACTATGCTTAGGACTAGTCCACATCAAAAGGGAATCGACGTTGACTTTTTCCCCGGATTTGTTCACCGTTTATGGCTGATTTGTATGCAGATTATATATCCTGGTTATGATTCTTGGCTGTGTTAAGTTTTTTAAAGTTGAAATTTGCACCTTCAATGGGTTATCCGACTTAAACACAACTTCACATATTTGTTCTATACGATGCTTAGGACTTGTCGACATTAAAAAGAAATTGATTTTCAAAATTTGTCTATACTTATCCAGCGGTTGGACTTTGATTATTTTATGACTGATTTCCATCCAGGTTATACTCATTATTCTGTGGTTATAGTAGGGCAGATATGTGAAAAAGATGTTCCATTCTGGCAGAAAGCATGACATTTGGCATATAGGTGGTTTAAGGTATCCTGATCATAATTAGATGCGGTGCCACGTGATTCTACCAAGGGAACCCATTCAAAATGGCCGCCTTCCCAGCAGAAAATTCGCATTACTCAAGCTCTAGACGGAGTAGAGAGATGGGATTAATGTCAAATTAGGTGTTTCACGGGTCAATCGTTATAATTCTACTCACTACAATACTCTAAATATGTAAATAACAATCCTTCCATAGCGACCACCTGTGTTTGATGTCAAAAGACGGTGGTTCTTTAAGATGTGTTATCTAAAAGATACATCTCTTGAGAACAGAAGCAATATAGCATCTAGAAATAGTTTTAATTACTTGATTTCTTAATATCGAACCAAGTAATGGTCGTTATAGATACGTTCAATTATCCTATTAGAGTATGCAAGACTATACATGATGCTGTTGATTGTTGAATCATGATTCACAGACGTCACACGCACTGTTCACCGCATGAGCACAACTGTGTACAAGGTAAGTTGGATTTATAGCATTTGCATCTGCCAGTGCAATTACTTTTGCAAGCACATTTCACGAGTTCCCGGCATGCCTTAGATGCGTCTGCAAGCAAACTCCATTGCGGTGACCAAGTGTCTCCATCTCTGACCCAACCCCAGTCAGCTGGCGATGGCGTTTTTGCATTTGCGTGGAGTGATTGGCCCCAAAGATGACCTGCCTGGAACGCAGCACGTTTGGTGTGCTGCAGCAGAGCTGCACTGGTCGGAGGAATGTTTTCTAGCTGCCTGTTGCCAAAAGCGAAGAGCCGTTTTCGTGCCTCATTAACCTTTGACAATGGTGATGTGCGTTTGTACAGTAGTACGACAAACCTCTCCAGCGTTTCCATGTCATTGTCACACAGAGACGCCGCGGCATCAGCCAGTCTCCTAAATAGTGACTTGAATAGATCTGAAGTCCTCCAAACTTCCCATGCCGTCTTCTTGCCAATCCCACAAAATGCAGACACAGTGTCGAGAGCTGCATGACGCGATCGTAGGATACTGAAAGTCCATGTCTGAAGAGTTCATCCACAAGCTCCTGCTTTCGCGTTTTGGCATGAATTAGTAGGCCTAGGTAGAGTGGCAATGCTGTTTCACGATCAGGATTATGGCGAGTTCCCATACTGCTTTCACGCGATCTTTTAATGGCATTAAAGATGAGTAGCTGGCTCAATGACGACACTTCCCCTTGATAGTTTGGGAATTCTCATTTTGATTATGAATGATGGTACCGCCAAGTATCATCTGAACTAAAGTAACAAGTGATTGAGGTAAGTTGTCATACTGGTCAGCATCAAGTGAACCCTTGCAATGATACTTAATCTGAAAAATCTCTTTGCGGACTATTTGAGCTGCCCTCATCAACGCAATTGCGTCACTCTCAGAATCATTTTTGGTGGCTAGTAATAGAGCATCGCCTATGTCTCTCTTGAATGTGAGAATCACTTCATAGTTACTCTTGTTTGACTCCACATTTGGTATTTTCGACAAGATCTTTTCCTTCAATCTGGTAGAGTTAATCCTACTTGGCATAGCACCACCAAGTTGTTCAAGACGGCGAGTGTATAATCGTGTTAAATCAGAAAGCTTAAATATGCTGCGGCGAATAGGATGCTCAGAGGCTTGACGATCTTCCATGTATGATATTAGCTCTGCAAGAGCAACAGAGTCAGGTTTCATATCGTCAGCAATATCAGATTCACTTCTCGAAAGAGATCTATGTCGTGTGTATAGCTTTGTCAAACAAGTCTTGTGGTAAATAGCATCCAATGCTGTCATGTCTCCAGATGACATTTTAGCAAGAAGTTTTGTATCTCTCAGTTCTGTCACCATTTTGCGTATGTTTTGGTCAAATTTTGCTGTTGCGGCTCTATGAATGTCATGCTCTATCGGTTGGTCACAAAAAGAACAGTGGTTGAGTGGGGTCATTTATACTTGGCATAGTGAAATTAGACCTGATCTAGATTTGACTGGTGACCTGAGATCCTCGCTAGATTCTAATTTCGCATTTCTTTTCACGGCGCGATCAACCCGAGTCCGTCTACAGAGATGCCAACAAGATTTGTGCCACCTAGCACAGTTTTCTATGAGCGTCTCCGCAATTCCAGATCCATCATTCAACCTACATAGATCCAGGTATGGTGGAAGGGCATGGAGTTGCTGTAGCCTATCAAGGTTATCAGCTAATGACCTATAACTCGTAATCACATTGTCACGATTTGTGTTACTACATGGATCTATGAGATGCTCCGTTGTGGACTGCTGGAAAATAACACACAGGGACCAGTTCGTGTGTGCTAAATCCACTGTGGGATCAGATGTCAATTGCACTTTCTTTGACATATTGACTTGAATGCAAGAATATAATAATTGGCTATTGTCTCTGTCTATAAGCAGAGCACAATACGCGTGTGCGTGATTGCTATGCGGCTATGTATTCTCCTGAAATATTTAAATAGTCAGTATGAGTTTAGGAAACTACAATAATTATATGGAAATCCGCAACGAAATAATGCTTGGCGAAGCGAGGGGCTGGCATACAATTACTTTTACTGGAGAAAACGTGTAGACCAATTGTTTTGAGTAGCGAAAACTTGTTTCTAAAATGTTCCGCCCGGAACATGTGTGTACAAACGTTTAGCAATAATACTACTAATTTACAAATGTTACAACGACGACGACGATGACGACGACGACGATGATGATGATGATGATGATGATGATGATGATGATGATGATGATGATGATAATAATAATAATAATAATAATAATAATAATAATAATAATAATAATAATAATAATAATATATTTTTCAGCATCTTTATCTGTTTAGAGTATTGTAATGGGTAAAATCATAACCAGTGACCCAAGAAACCCTTAATTTGACATCAATTCCAGCCCTCTACTCCATCTAGAACTTGAGTAATGCAGATTTTCCGCTGGGAAGGCGGCCATTTTGAATCCGTGATTTTGAATGGGTTCCCTTGGTAGAATCACGTGGCACCGCATCTAATTATGTTCAGCATACCTTAAACCATCTATATGCCAAATGTCATGCTTTCTGCCAGAATGGAACATCTTACCTCAAATTTGTTACATATCCGCCCCACTATTAAGGGTTTTTCAAACAACATTTACATCATCAAGAGCCTATCCGATTTGAATGAAACTTCACAGATTTGTTCTATCCGATGTTTAGGACTAGTCCACATAAAAAATAAATGGATTTTGAAAAATGTTGACATTTTTACTGGGTTTAGACTTTGATCATTTTTCTGCTGATTTGCATCCAGGTTATATGTATTATGCCTTGGTTAAGGTTTTTATTACAAATGACAATTTAATCAGCAAAGACTTATTAGTTTAGGTAAAATGTTTTGATTTGTTATATAGGCTTCTTAAATGTAGCCTGCATCATATTAATGTACTTGCTTTTGAAAATGTTTCTTCTTTTTTTCAGACTATGAACTTTGCTTATGTTTGGACCATTTGCCTTTCGGTTAGACTTGGGGTGCCGGTAGTCATTGTACTGCAGGTTACTATTGGGCAGAAAGGCTATATGGTTCAATCTCCAAGTTATGCTTGCCCGATGGGTAGTACCATGGGTATTTTGAATCGACAAGTTGATTGTCAAATTTCAAAATGAGACTGTATCCGGTGGTCCATCATATCCTGTGATGCACAATTTATATACACTCAGGTAAGCTGTTTGCTATATTCTTATATCTCTTGTTCTATATATGTACATAGCTTGGACATTATTTTTTCGCAGAATATTTAGTCCTGGGCAGACCGGGTCCTGCGGCAGCCGGGTCCTGCGGTAGCTTAAAAATGCGAGATATTTGGTATCTTCTGATTCCTCTTGTTCATATTTTATGCAATACAACAAACCTGTAACTTTGTGAGTGACAACAGTTGATATAATATGCAAAGTGTTATTTTACTCACATCGATTCACATTTTCGGAAATAGGACCCAGAGGAAAGTCGCAACATTTGGGTCTATATCACGCAGGTCAGTCTCGAGTCGCACAATGCGGCAGGATAATATCGCGCATGCTCATATCCTAATTTATTATACATGTTCTTTGGGTTAGACATAAATAAGTAAAGTCAATATTTTCCTGTGATATGATACAATTTTCATTTTTATATTCAGAGGGCGAAAACATCAACCGAACATTTGCATGTACACCAATTTGTAATGAAGTAGCATAGGGTAATATCGCGCATTAAGTCGCAATATCCCGCGCGCTATAACGCCACCAAAATGTCAAATTCTTTTGGTCGATGTCTTAAAAACTTCATTTTAGATAGCAACAGCTAGATGACATGCGTTGGTATACTACACAATACAATGTTCATAATGAGGTGCATTTACTGGAAGAATGTGGCCAAAGATATCTCTAAGTTGCACATAAATATGCGCGAAATTACCCCTCAATATATGCGCAATATAAGCCCGCTCGATGCGCGATATTAACAGAACGGCCCATGATGCATTGCGTGGCAATGCCTATGACAACAAAAGCACGTGGTTCATATCGGCTTCATAAATACAGCGAATAAATAAACAAGAATTAAATATCCAAGCATTTTAGCACGTTTCTTAAATCTTGATGCCTTCCCACACTAACAAGTATAGTTAATAAATTTACTTTGTAAAAATGACGAAAATACCATATAGTTCATTAATTAGCAATGACGACTATTCTACTTACTTATCAACATGTATATTGGATTACTCAATGCTGATTTTAAATGCTAGCCTGTATGGTAAACATTGGTCAAACACGTGCATGTTGTGTACTGTGTATATTGACTGCAATGTGTTGGGCCAACAACTTTAATCCAACTGCAATTTTTCCACTGTTATATCACTGTTGGTCAAACACCTTAAATGACTAGTGCTAACCCAATTGCATTGATTTATTGACCTTCGATAAAGGCTTACAGATGCCATAAGGTGTTTGGCTTATGCTGACCCAGTATCTATAACCCAACTTTAATTCTGCCACTGTTTTGCTAACGTTGACCCAGCACCCTCACACCAATAGGCTCTACCCAATGACTAGTATTGGTCCAATGTCTGATAGCCACATGCGACCGTTGTCAAGCAATTACCAATATTGTCCGAACAGGTGCGTAGTATCCGGTTTAGTTTGGCAGCTTGAAAATCGATACACATTATTTCGTAATTTTCATTAGGTTGTGAACTTATCATTTTAATAATTGCAGGCGTTCCACGCTCACAGTGGTCATGTTGCATGCTGGGAAGGCTAGCTGGCGAAAAAGGTTTCAGTTGTCATGCACAGTTCTACCGCTCCAGTATCTACCTACGAAACCGGAACAGAGCACATAATAAGAAGCTGAACTTTCACGGACCTAACTCTAACCCACGCTTTGGCAAGAAACTCATGTACACATTCCGGAAGTGTGTCGGCAAACGGAGCCACGTGTTTCATAAGTGTTGCTATGGAGCCGTTATGGAATGGCGTATTCAGCGATTATGGCAGACGGATAATCGACTTCCGGTTGGTAAACACACCGATAATGCAAGTTATAAGAGAAAACATAACTCAATGTCAAATGTTTGAAATTAAATTTTCCGTTTAAACTTGTCTATAAGGACAACATATTTATAATTTTTAAAACGGTTGCTAAAACAGATGGGCATTTGGGGCGCAAATTATGGTGTTTCAATAATTATGTCCATCTTATGACCACCCGCCTTTAAGGACCCCCATATTTTACCCACAGAGGCAGAGGCCTGCTATAGACACCATAACATGTCTAAAGTCAAAGCTTTCTAAAGGAAACCACGTAAATGGTCGGTATAAACGTGATGCTTCTTTATTTGGGAAATACGTTTTAGAACCAACAGTTTCAGAATCAGAATTTCAAGGCTGAATATAGGCTCTCTATAGGAGGCTGAATATAATCATAGGAAACAAAATATTCAACAAAAGATTGATTAAATTCTCAAAGAATATTCTGCATTTGTTCTTTCATTTTTAGTCAATAGGTTTCAAAGGGTTACGATACGTCTGAATAATCACCTCTATCAATGGACCATCGTCTCTTGGCCTCAGAAGCAGGTGTCCGCTAGAAAGATGTTTGTATTTTATACCTTATCTCAGATGATGTGTGATTTTCCCAACAGCAACCTTTTAAAATGCTTATTGAATGTCCATTTGCAGGCCAAGAGATTATTTTAGAAATTTACCATGGAATTACTGGCTAGAGCCAGTCATTCAAGTGGAAAATCTTCAAAAATAGTCTCGTCAGACTCTTGGCGCGCAAATGGACATTCCTCAAGCCCATTGTAGAGGGCTGTTTTTGGCTGGCTTCCCCATGAAAAGGTTAAATACGAACCGGAGTACACATGCATGGTTTTAATAATACGTAACCTATTGCAAGCAAAACAACGACTAGCGAGAATGTTGAAGATGA
>CM067372.1:102197822-102225322 GCA_034401795.1 Chaetoderma sp. LZ-2023a | reverse complement strand
CATTATAGGCAATAAGCGGACTCTAAGCGACGAGTTGCGGGACCAGGTTCAGTTTTGAATATACATAGAAGAATGAGTGTATAATATGGGTAATTTGCTGTTTAACACTTTCAGCTAACTCGTTAAAAAAAATTTCGATGATCTTCATAAGAGAACCCATGCGCAGGAATTTCATTATTACCATCGGCCCGTAAGGAAAAGAGGGTGTTGCATTCATGTCTGTCTGGGTGTCTGTACAATTATGCATGTATATATACGCACACGCCTGTCGCCTGTCAGTTTGTTTGTCTGTCTACCTACCGGCCCGCCCGTCCGCCCGCCCGCTCGTCCGTCCGTCCATCAGGCGGGCCAGTTGTCTGTCTGTGTAACCGGAGCTGTATCTAAAATATACTTAATTGATTTGGCCAAAACTTTAAGACAATAAAGGATCCTACAATGACAGATGATTCGAGACTTTGGCCACGATCCACATACAACTGGAAACGGATCTGATCAACTTCGGGAGCTATGGATATCTCGGAAACTACAGGTCCCATTTAGCTCAAGTTTCAACACAAGAAAGGATGTAACTGAACACCATCCACAACATTGGCCAAAGGTTTGCGATATCTGATTGTACTTGTTTTATTTAAGATGCAGTCAGAAACCTCCTGAATATTTTGAAAACAATTTGACTAAAATTCGTTGCTACCTCAAAGAATCTAAAGTGTATCTGCCTTAAACAGAATTAAATAGTTTTTAACATATTCAGCCGAATATCTAAGGCCATTTGTGTCACTAGAGCAGAGGCTCTTCCATTCCTCTATGCATTCGCTGGATGTGACACAATTTCTTCATTTCATGAGCATGGCAAGATGGGTGCATGGGATACTTGGAACAGCTTTCCAACTGTAACGACGCGTTCTTCGAACACATGAGCACAATATCAGCTTATCCTACGGATTTATGTTTGGAGGCACGGGAGGGAAGGCATGTGGGGAAAGGGTTGTAATTATCCTGTATACAAAACAAGCGGTTGTACAATGCTGAGTATGGCGCGGAAATACCTGTTTACTAAGAAAGCCCGATCCATGGAAAGGCTACTATTATCCCATACGTCATCGCTCCAGCACGTTCTCCGGGCTGTGTATCAATGATGGTATGCGTTTTTAGGTGAGCCCTTATTAAATCCGAAGTCAACGTTACCTGGACAATTGCGATGGGTGAAATCAGCAGATGGGATATTTGACCCATTATGGATAACACTTACACGGGCTTCGCAAAGAACACGGGAGCTTGTTAAATGTGGTTGTCTGAAAGGATGCGGTACAAGATGATGCAAATGCTTTAAAAGTGTACCCGTCAATGTGTGCAATTGTCAATGTGAGCGTCCGTGGAGCAAGATACTGGTGAAAACAAGAGATGCTCTTGTTAAAAAGGGGCCGTTTGCGAATGTTGAGAAACATTTAACTGTATATGTTTTATGAATTCCTGGCACCGCCTTTGCTTAATCCAACTAACGTATCTCTTTAGTGTACCGTAAAGCAGTTCCAGTGATTTCAAAACTTGTGATATACCGGAAGCCGCATATCTGATGCACACGCGCACAGGTAAAGCGGAGCCAAAATCTGATTCTATATCCAGAAACTATCCGGATCAAAGTCTTTAGAATTGTAATAAATTTGATGCTTCTATCATTAATGCTGCTAAAATGTCCTGTGATAACTTGGTCCAAACGTTTGATATCGATACCGGAAGTAGGCCGCCTGCTGCGCATCTGCACATGTAAAGTGCAAGTATGGTTGTATATAAAAATGGCCAGGACGGGTGCGTGCGTGTGTGTCTTTACATACGTGTGTTTGTACGCCCGTCTGTGCGTCCCGTAAGCTATGATTTCCCAAATAAGCTCTAGGGTTCGCACTCCTTTTTATACACCCCACCCATTCCCCTCCATCCAAGCAACCAAACAATTTGAAAGATCATTTATTACTCTACTTTAAATAGATATAATTGTATGGTCATTTCATTTTTCATTACGCTATAACTGCACTTTCCACTATTTAAAAAAGGGCATTCTATCAGTTGCGATATTAGCGCCATTCCATGAACAAATGAACATTGATCTTTTGATCTGGCAGACGATGCCTATAATTCACTGTTAAGATGTCAACAGTAACATACCTCTTTACTAGCATAACGCCCATCACAATCCACTACTAAAGTTCTTAAGCTGCAGGCAAAATGTAACCTATGCCCTTTCTACCTTTGACATTATAGGAAATTGTAGAGGCCCATAAGAACAATATTTTGAATAGTCATTTGCTAGGTTATTGTAATTGTTTCGAAAGTTATGACCATCTTTGTTACCCCACCCATTAATAAGGGTGGCTTCACTGTGGGTCATAAATGTAAATGTAACCTATCAACAACATACTAAGTCCCTGATTTTCGCATATTAGCATACGTATTCTCAACGAGGACATTTAAAGCTTTTAGAAAAATGTAGTCTACTATAGTTTAGTGGGGCTGAGTGGGTACAAGCTGGGTCCATTAGGTCCACAGTATAAGTTTGGGAACAGTGTGAGCTAATATATCATTTCAGATTGTGCATGAGTAACATTTGGTGGTGCAACTATCATACTAAGCCTATCAGGTATGCACGCATTTGATTCGTATGCTATGCGATATGAATAGTTATTCAGATATGGAAGGCGGTATTATTACCATCGCCCCTTAAGGGCACTGTATTCGAGTCTTACGCGTACGTGTATGTGAGTGAACATTCGTATGCATGCATATGCGCGTCAGTGCATGTGTGTCTGTCTGTCCGCAGCTGTGTCACAGAATCTGCTTTAAATCCGATTCGGCTGATATTTTTACCAAAGAATGGTTGTTTTATCGTTACTGTAAACTAGGATTTCGAATAGAAGCAACACGTAAGAATTGCAGAATTGATTAGACAAGCCTAACATGTGACACGCACGCACGCACGCACGCACGCACGCGCGGCGCGCACGCACGCGCACGCACGCACGCACTCACGCACGCACGCACGCACGCACGCACGCACGCACGCACGCACGCACGCACACACACACACACACACACACACACAAATGCAGGCACATAGGCACGCGCACGTACGCACGCACGCACGCACGCACGCACGCACACACACACAAATGCAGGCACATAGGCACGCGCACGTACGCACGCACGCACGCACACACACACACAACAGTCATCGCAATCTCGCCAAGAGTTTGCAAACACAACATTGAATTACATGGTCTAATCGGAACATACATTAGGATCATATTGTGAACACTATCACCGTTCCCGGAATATGGCAACTACTTGTATGTGAAGATCTTAACTCCAAATTAGTCAGCAAAGCAGAAAATTGTGCACGACTCGGAATCCGTATGGGGTCCTTGCTATGGGCAAACCTAACAGCAATGGAGATACACTATCGACCTTCATCAGTGACCATGACCTCTTTGGCACAAACGCAGCTTGCAACAGCAATCTAAAAATAGAGGCGTGGCTTCTTCGAGAATACTTTTCTTGATCTCGTATCGAAGGAGATCTCGCGAGATACGAATGCCTGCAACAGGAGTAGTAGTCCAGGAGCCAATCTCTAAAATAGGCCTAGAAAACATTTCCGTTTACTTTCTTTGCAGACAAAGGTTTGACTGTTTTAAATGATAGACCTACCATCACAGTTCATCACCTGGGTGGCAGTAAAGAAAATTAGGCGGGCCTAAGGTATCTAGAGCTTGATGAAAATACGTATGTCAGTATGCGTAAATTGCCTGTTTGAAAAAATATGAATACAGGGTATGACGACTTTATCTCAATACCATTGCGTGTAATAACAGTAGAAATATAACTAACCCCCTCAATATTTTTCTATTGAGACAATTTTTTGAATCCAGCTAAACATCATGACCTTTGACCTTTACCATGGGTCAGAAGAGGTCAACAAGTGCAAAGGATGGAATCCAAAAGCGATAAATAGAAAATAATGTCTTTTATATTTAATCATTTCATTTTACAATTTAAATTAATATATCAATGAAATTTTGTTTCTAAAATATAATATCGGCTCTTGACCTGATGTATTCTATATAAATTCTGAATATCGGTCGGTTTCAATTGATTTATCATCTTAGCATCTCCACCCGCAAATAGCGTGTGTCAACCTACTTCTCTGTATTGCCCCTTCGGGTGATGAAATGTGGTGCCATGACTATCAAATGCCTTTTCCATAAGAATGGAAGGGATGTAGGCTAGCTATGATAGAATGACTGGTAAATAACATATTCTTATTGTTCTTTTTTCAGACAAAGCAAGATGCCGCTCAGGATAGACTAACTCACGGCGTGCCTCATCTGTGTACTTTGATAGACTAGCTCACGCCGTGCCTCATCTGTGTACTTTGATAGACTAACTCACGCCGTGCCTCATCTGTGTACTTTGATAGACTAACTCACGCCGTGCCGTATCTGTGTACTTTGATAGACTAACATACGTCGTGCTTCATCCATGTACTTTGATAGACTAACTCACGCCGTGCCTTATCTGTGTACTTTGATAGACTAACTCACGTCGTGCCTCATCTGTGTACTTTGATAGACTAACTCACGTCGTGCCTCAATCTGTGTACTTTGATAGACTAACATACGTCGTGCTTCATCCATGTACTTTGATAGACTAACTCACGCCGTGCCTTATCTGTGTACTTTGATAGGCTAACTCACGCTGTGCCTTATCTGTGTACTTTGATAGACTAACATACGTCATGCTTCATCCATGTACTTTGATAGACTAACTCATGCCGTGCCTCATCTGTGTACTTTGATAGACTAACTCACGCCGTGCCTCAATCTGTGTACTTTGATAGACTAACTCACGCCGTGCCTTATCTGTGTACTTTGATAGACTAACTCATGCCGTGCCTTATCTGTGTACTTTGATAGACTAACATACGTGGTGCTTAATCCATGTACTTTGATAGTCTAACTCACGGCGTGCCGTATCTGTGTACTCTGATAGACTAACATACGTCGTGCTTCATCCATGTACTTTGATAGACTAACTCACGCCATGCCGTATCTGTGTACTTTGATAGACTAACTCACGTCGTGCCTCAATCTGTGTACGTTGATAGACTAACTCACGCCTTGCCTCATCTGTGTACTTTGATAGACTAACCTACGCCTAAAACCTTGGTAGATGTAGCCTCGCGAGTAATATCTTGCTTCAGTATTGAGTGTAGTGTGCAGACATTTAATCAGAATGGATAGTAATCTAAGCAAAAGCCCAGGCCTGAAACTTGGACTAAAGAAAAGCAGACTATCGAGTAAGTTCAATAAATGTATAAAATGTCAACGAGACATCAAGGGTCAGAAGCTGCAAACAGCTTCCCAAGATTCCATTTCCAAATTCATTGAAGCTTCATGTCTGAGACAAAACGATATCTTACAACGAATCGAGCCGGAAATTAATGAGAACATCCTTATGGTTGACAATGTAAAATGGCATAAAGTGTGCTATGCAAGCTATACAAGTGTTCAAAATATTATGGGTACCAAGCACGCTCCTACTGATGAAGACATTGCTGGTCCATCTTCCGGTCCACAACCAGAGAGGTTGCTATAAGAAGTACACATCTGTATCATCGTGTAGCCAGACAAGTGAGTCAGCAGCAGCTGTACCAGATGACAAAGCATTCATCAGTCTATTAGAGCAGATTGATGGTAAACTCTTCAAGCAGCAAAGAGCATTTGATATGACCACCATTCTGGAGCTGTATCTAGGTGTCAGTGAAGAAAAAGCTTTTCCGTACAAGGCACAAAATATTAAAAAAAGACTATTGGTCAAATATCAGAGTGAGATTGCATTCTACCCTCAGAAAGAGGAAAATAGAAAGTGAAATTGTGTGCAGTGCTTCATTAAATATTAGACAACTGATAAATGTTGTTGCTGAAGTGAATGAGGCTATGTCATCCTTGCAGAGGCACACAGACGTGGGTATTGACGAAATAAGTTGAGACACAATCTCACAGGTCTTGTACCATGCTGCCGCAATTCTGAGAACTGACATGAAAGAAGTAAATGGAATTGACACACATTCCCTAAACATTGCCGATATTTCAATAGAAAAGGCACAAGAGGTAACCCCTCAGAATCTAAAGACATTTCTTTATATGCTTGTACAGCCAGAAAAGCAGTTTAATGAAGCAGACATGACAACACCCATCACTCATGATAATTTAAAGGAGAGCACTGAAAGGAAAGTGTTGAGTATTGCTCAGGATATAGTTTTCCAGTTTTCTGGATGTCGTAAGAAGATGCCCAAAAATGTAGGACTGGGACTGGCTATCAGAAACCTTGTGCGATGTAAGGAATTCATAACAATGTTAAACCACAATGGACATTGTATCAACTATTTGGAGTGTGAAGAAATTGATACAACGTGGGCTGCCAACATTAGAGAGACATTCCAGAATGAAGGTGGCTACTATAAAGCAGTGGTACCCAGCAACATTGTACTCAGAGTGCTGGAGATAATTCAGACTTCTTCTCAGACACAACGAGCGGTCGTGATTCTGTTCATGTTATGAGCATCGCATTCTATCAATCCGGTTTTGCTCTGCCACCGGAAAAGCTAGTGCATTCCCCACAAAAGTTGTCTGCTGTAAGAAGGAGGGCGCTGAATGCTGCAGACACAAAGCTCATCGAATTTAACTTGGGAAAAGTGAAAGCCAGGCCGACTGTTGTCCAGAAAGTGACCAGTGAAGCCTTCCAACATTGTACAATGGAATGTGAGTTGCTACATGGAATTGACAAGGCATGGATCTTTGCGCGGAATGCACCTGTCAAATTAATTGGAGTGACAGTAGTAAATGATAAGCAAGTAGTGCCTGGCTGCAGTGGAATCAATGTATTGGTATCCAACAAAACCATCGAGCCTAAACGGATCAGGTTCCCTCCAATGATTCCTGCATCTGTGAAAGACAAAGATACTTTATTTTATAAGTTTGGATAGAGCTTTCACGAAAGATCTTGGACAGAAGAATCCTGTCATTACTTTTGATGAAGATTTGTATGCCAAAGCAAAGCAGGTACAGTGGGCTGTTTCACCAGAACTCGATCACATTGTCATCAGGTTAGATGGGTTGCACATAGCAAAGAACTTTCTTTCTGTTATTGGTAAGCGAATGGCTGATTCTGGCCTGGAAGACATCTGGTTGGAAAGTGATGTATATGGTAGTTCTGTGGTGTCTAAGATAACAAATGGCATGCACTACAACAGAGGGGTAAGCGCATATAAGTTGATGCTTGAGGCAGATGAAAGCTTGCGGTGGGATGCCTTCACACAGTGGCTTGGGGATAATCAACTGTTGAACAGGGAGATGATGCGCTCCCATGTATAGAAGAAACAGGAACTTTTGGTTGCATTACAGGACATTGGTAGTGATGAGGAGACAATACATGTACTGTTTGAAGCTTTGGCCAAGTGTCTTGCCGATCTGATGCCTCTCTTTGACAAATTCAAGCTGGATGGTCATGAGAAATCTGATCTGTTCCAATTCTGGGATGAGTATATACAGATGGTTTGGTTGTTACTTGACTTCATCAGAGGTGACATGCTTTCAAATTGGAACCTGCATTTGGAGACATTCAATGACATGCTGACATATGATGCTGCTTTTGATCACATCAACTACCTGACATGGGGAACTGTGTACATGGCTGATATGAAGATGCTTCCACACACATCACCTGAAGTCCAGAACGCGTTTGTGTATTCTGGACTACATGCCATATCAAGAGCCCTCTGTAAATCTACCTTCAACGCAATGTCACCCGATATGGCACTTGAACAGACACAAAATCGTGATACAAAGTCAAAAGGTGGCATAATTGGCATCTCTAATCAGGATGAGTCCAGAAACAGATGGGCCTTGACAGCTCATCTAATGGCCGCTGTAACAAATTCTGTGAAGACCATGAGCGGTATGGGAGCGCTGGATCAGATACACAAGGATTTGTGCTCAACACAGATTGAGAGAGATTGGTCAGATGTTATGAGACTTAAGACATGCATTACAGATAATATGGTAGACCCATTTGACACCTCGAAGTATGATGGAGAAAAATTACCACTGATGAACATTGCGACCGGAGTCGTGGCTCCCAGTGATGTTACATCTTCATTACCGGCAGCACATGATCTAGGAACCTAAGTCAGAGACAAATTTGTAGAGGAAAGGTTAGTGAAAGGGACCAAGAACTTCTGGGATCCAATGACCAAATGCAATGTCAAGACGTTCGCAAGCCTGCGGAAGCCAATGAAAATTGGAACGGATAAACAGATGACGACAGTAATAAATCTAGATCGAGCCATATTCAGCAGACTGATGGTTGTGTCTGGGAACCGAAATATTGACCTCAAGGAAGTCCATTCTTATGAACTAGCCCAGGTCCCTCTGCCTTTGGCAAACATGGATGGCAACCTGCAGAAGACAGCAAAAAGCGCTTTACTGAAAGAGCTGGAAATAGAGGACGAATATGAATCTGCCCTTCCACATTTTGATAAGTGTTCGGCATACATCATTGACCTTATGGCTGTTGTCCAAATGACACCAAAAGGATCAGTGAAAACATTTGGTGAATTTCAGACAGTATTGGACAAATATGATATACATGACTACATTAAAGGTGATGAAAGGGAAAGACGTTCACATGGAAGAGCTGTTGAGATACGGATCAAAGGAAGAGAGACACTACTTCCCTCCAGTCTCAGAAATTTTCTCACCAGCAGAAAGAACAAGATGAATCTTATCAACTCTCTCATCGAAGATTGGTCTCAGACAATGCAACCCAAGCTCAAACACAATCAGACATTATATATTGGCACACCAGAAGGCAAAGCATTATGTATCACACAACGAGATCACAGACTTTGTGCAGAGTATGAGTGCGACCATGAAGAAGCTGATAGTAGAATGTTTGTACATGTTGCAGGTTTTGCAAAGAATTGTGCAGTTCAGCAGACACGCATTATCATATTCACTCCTGATACTGATGTCGCAATACTCTGTTTCCATCACTATGCATCTCTTGGTGTAGATGAGCTGTGGTTTCACAGTCCAGGACGACAAAAGAAAATTGTTCCAATTCACATCATCGAAAGAAACTTGGATCATTCATATGCAGAATTCTTCCGGCGTTCCATGTTCTCTCTGGATGTGACTCAACTAGTAGTTTGTTTGGCACTGGAAAGAAAAATGCAATGCAGGCCCTACACAACAACATCTCATCGTTAGAAAAGCTGACCGACCTTGGATCTGATCCATCAATCATCATGCATGAATGAATGGAAACATGCAAACTTCTGATTAGTCTATTTTACGGAGAAAGGTCTTCAGACCTGAATGCAACCAGGTACAAATTATTCACGAAAAAGAACTTGGGCAGTTGCAAACTTCCTCCAACTGATGATGCCGCAAGTCTTCATATTAAGTGCTGCAACTACCAATGCTACATATGGAGGCATGCAAGAGAGGCAACGCTTTCTATGCCCTCAGCCATTGGTAATGGGTGGAAGATAAGCGGCTCTGGTACACTTGAGCCTGAACTTATGATAAGACCTCCGGCTTCTGAAACTACAATTGAGCTGGTAATCTGCAAGTGTACGAAGGGGTGTAAGGGGCGTTGTAGCTGCAGAAATGTTGGCTTGCCATGCACTCGTGCTTGCCAGTGTGATGACCTCTGTAGAAATATGGTCTCTGAGGAGGATGGCGACATTTAACACAGCAGATAAATTGCCTTCTTTCTGCGTCAGAAGTAATTACGTGTGCGGTATATACTACATCATTGTTTAATATTTACACAATGGTGAATATAGAATTGTGACTGACTCTTCAGATGAAGTAGCTATGAATCATTCACATTGAAGAATGCCAGTAATTACGTGAGTGTGACTGATATACCACAATGGACATACTTTCATAACACATACACAGAGCTAGAGAGAAATCATTTAATCATTTGATAGTATGATTTTTCCGTGATCATTCCTACGTAAGAGTGGTGTACGACTGATTCTCCTACCAGCAAATTATGGACAGTCGACCTATTGGACATTCAATTCTTAGACTGACCTTGAACGGAAGAAACTAGTATAAATGAGCAAATTTATTTGCTGTAATCAGTTAATAAATACATGTACACAATTTCAACTTGGATTAAAAAGTTAAAAAAACAAGATTATATTTTTAAATTTCAGTTTCAAGCTTAATAAGAAAACATATTTAGGAAATGTGATCATTCTCTAGTGTTTAGCATTGTGGCATAGTTTATGCAATCAGGGACCTCTGTGTGACCATCGGTAAAGGTCAAAGGTCATGAAGTTTTAGTGCCTTAAAAAGACAATCACAGTAGAGCATATTGAGGCACTATTTATATTTTTATTTGCATAACACCCAAAGTTACGAGGAAAAACGTACCCATACCCCACATTCATATTTCTTCAATTAATCAATTTATGCACATTAGCATATGTATTTTTATCAAGCTCTAGCCATCTTAGGCCCACCTATTTTTTTTACTGTCACTCAGGTGATAATCTAGGGTGATATATCTGTCAAATAAAACAGTCAAACCTTTGTCTGGAAAAAAAGTAAACAGATCTAAAATTTGCGGCCCTGGCTCCTGTACTATAGACTGCCACACCTGAAATAAGTTTGGGTAAATACACATTTGCCCAGATTAAGTAGCCAAAATTGTATCACTCAAATTACAAGAAATGGTCTCTCAGGCACATACGATTTTCCAAAAATGTTCTAAAGATACTCATTTCCCGGAACTTGTACCAAATTTTGGTTACATTTACCCAAATTAGGTAAATCTTCGTTGGTTTGTCCCGTCTGAAGAAAATCATAGAATCACCGCTGTCAACAATGTACTCACAAATACGGAGGAGTGACGGTCAATTCGCTCAATGAACATCCCACGTTAGTTGTCACGCGCATGCTAGTTGTTTAATATACACGTGCTCGACAGACCAAATATCTAAAAGAACGACCATCTCGTGGCTCCAGAAATGCATGTCCTCAATCTAAAAATAGAAGCGTGCTTCTTAGAGAATACACTTTACTACATACTTTTCTCGATCTCGTATCGAAGGAGATCTCGCGAGATACGAATGACATTTCCTATGGTAACTTACAACTATCTTTAATGACCAATTATTTATCCCCCGGAGGTGGTCGCTTAAATAGAGTTTTTTTATTGTATTTATAATTGTTTTTCCATAGACAACCAGGCTCTATCTCGTTGTTTTGCGAGTGCCATGAAAATTTCGCTAGTGATACAGACGTCAGTTCCGGCGAGTATTATTTCGCATAGATACACATTTCTTGTTGATTAAGTAAATTATACAGGCTTAAACCTAGACGCGTGATGTTGCTTTAAACAACAAGAAACTGTTTTTCAACGGCTAGTCTTATATTCTGTATGAATTATTGTTTGGCCAAGCGCAGTAGACCCATAACATGCCATGTAACATACCTTCGTTTGTTTGTTCATATTACGCCATACTAGTCAGAAAATGTGTTTTAAAGATTGGTGATTCGACTAATACGCTGATTGAATATATATATATGATGACCGTTTAATACAATTGATTGTTCGATAAATATGCTTATAGTCAGTCTTGTGACACTGTTACATATGACCTATTAGAGACGGCGCGGCTACCGACTTTTCAGGCATGACAGTTATTTATGTTTGCATTTTTAATTTTTCCAAACCGATGTCACAACAAGCGATATAACGGGTCAATATATAGAATAGGACTAAAAATGTTTGCCTTCCTGCCTGCTGGCCGACTAGGCTGCCAGTCCGTAGTTCATTCGCTTATTCATTCATTCACTGTCTTGGTCAGTCACTCAGCTCGTCTGTCGTTTGGTCGGTCGGTCAGTCTGTCTGTTGGTCGGTCTGTCGGTCAATCTATCTACCTACTACCCGCCTGCCTGCCTACCCGCCCACCCGCCCGCCCGCCCACCCATCCATCCATCCATCCATCTATCTATATATCTATATATCTATCTATCCATCCATCCATCTATCTATCTATCTAACTATCTAACTATCTATCTATCTATCTATCTATCTATCTATCTATCTATCTATCTATCTATCTATCTATCTATCTATCTGCTTGCCTACCTATTTGCCCGCCTACCCACCTACCGGCCCACCCGCCCAGCCAGCCAGCCACCCACCATCTATCTATCTATCTATCTATCTATCTATCCGCCTGCCCACGTGTCCGTCCATCCATCCATCCATCCACCGGCCACTACCTGAAGTTACAACATTGTATGTGAAGTCGTGGTCCCGGATACGTACGAGCAGCGTGTAGCTTGGGTTTGTTTTCAGAAAAAACCTTGCGGATACTGCCAGTTAATTTATGTTCAAATGATTTTCGCGCGTTTGTTCGTGGGTTTTTTACACTGTCGTATTAGCGGCAATATAGCGGCGTCAGAGACCTCGGGACAGACTAAATAGTTGCCATGCAGCGTATTCAATATCGCGAATCTTGATTAAAGAATTGAATGTGGCAGGTGTGTTTAATAAAGGTCAAAGAGATTAATCAGGAAAATAGGCCTAACCTTCTTGTTCAATGTTTTCTAATGTGCTTTGTATGGACGACGATTGACGTCAGTAGTTGGCCTATACCATGACGTGGCGGGTGGTGGTAATTTGAAATTATGAAATAATAATTATTTTTATGATGATCATAGGATCTCGAGTCTATTGTGCCATACATCAATCTCTATCTCTCGAATGTGAGTGTATTCAAGATAGAAGTTCTAGTGGGAAAAGATTGATAGAAATGAAGCCCTACATATGCTTTCAATGACACATCTAATGAAGGAAGATGCCCTTTCAGGCGAAATACTTTGTATGTTAGTAAACCTTATACAGATTTTAACATTCCTGAAGAACACAGGATAATGCCCATTCCAGGAACTGTATTATGTCTATCAACGGTAGCAATGTCATGGTCTCTATTGCCAGCTATCAATTGAGCAAAGAGATCAGCTTGTATCACAGACGTACCCTACTTTGGGGTGGGTATGAATTTTGATGGCGTTTATCGGATCTCTGTCTAGCAGATCCCATCCACGCCACGGGTTCACTTATGTTTCTCGGAGCTAGTATAATTAGCTTGAAATTGAGATTCGTGGAATTCAGGGTTCAAAGTATAAAATCGATCCCACCATGGGTAAAATCTGGCTGGAGATTAGCTAGAAATAGGCAGGGTAACCCTCTCATGCGACGAGAATGGGCATGATCATGTCTGGTATTACACCGAAAGCGTGTGCGTCCTTCGTTAATGGGATGTCTTCAATCTCCACATCAACACTCGAGAACACGACCTGTTTATTACGATCGCATTGCCATCGAATCTTTCCTGCATCACAGCGATGAATATCTGAAATGTAGGAAGCGTTCAAGTTCAATGGCAATAAATAGCTGTAACTTCATCACGAGCTGTTAAACGGAACTATGTATTCTTATCTTACACCTTGCATTTGTGAATAATATGGCGTTTGCGCAATGGTTATATCAATTCACCTTTCCAAAGTATCTATCCATCATCAGATCTCGTATGACGTCATAATCAGTTCAGCACGTGTATGATGACGTCATAATCATTCCGTCACAACGGGTTCCATATAGACCGTCATCAAATCTCAAATGGTCCGACACGTTGTATGAATTGTATGTCTTTTCAATTCTTTGCTATTTAATACACATGCTGTTGAATAGTTTGAAACTAATTTGACTGGGCCCTGTTGCTGCCTTATGCAGCAACAGCACCCAGTCAAATTAGTTTCAAAATATTCAACAGCTTACCTGTGTAGTTTTGGGAAATTGATAGTCAGGGTGTTCAGAGATCGATCGATCCCAACACGAGCGAGGTGTGGGTGGAGCTTAGCTAGAGATGGGCTAAAACCGGAAAGGTCCATTAGTTTGCATGAATTATGACCATCCGTGTGCTCTCGACATCTCGTACACCAACGTGAGCGAGATAGCGTATCTTCGACTCGAAGCCACACCTTTATTTTTAGATTAGAATCATGCAGTCTATCTGCTGCCATCCACAAGCGCCATATTTGATTGCCACAACTGAAACTCAAGTATATGACATCATAATCAAATACGTCACTTGCTAGCGGACGTCACAATAAACAATTCCGTAGGTCCGTCACGAAAGTGGCAATGGTCAATCGCAAAAGTGTCTAAATTGTATGTATTTGGTGAATTTACCATTTAAGAAAGATCCTGTTGGATATTTTGAAACTAATTTATCAAAATTATTTGCCAAGAGCGATTTATCCCAAAACTATTTATCATAGCAAATGATTTGCATTATGCCGTCATCGATCTGTTACACTCATTAATAACAGTTTGCCAAGGACTGAAATGAGTTAATGATATTTTCAGTTGCCACAAGTAGCACTTCGTAACCCTTAACCTACTGCATTATTCCTTCTATGTCTTGAAAGTACCGGTAACTACAGTCTCCCGTCCAAATCTGAATCCAGCGCTTTTGCACAAGTGGTCGGATAGGAAAATGCCAATGGTACCAACTGTTAGGTTGATTTATGGATGTCATCACCAGTGTGGATGTAGAGTCTGAAAGTGATACAATCATTTTTAACTGAACCGTTTCCATGATTACTAACAAAAAGTACCTCAAATAACTAAATTAATTTAAAATCGTGCAATTTTCTTATTATAGAGGCTAGAAACACAATTCTGATGTTGAATGAAAAGTAGGACACTCCTCTAAACAATGGTGCCCTCTACTATTACTATTCTACTATTATTGAGCTAATTTGCATACAGGTATGGTGTCTCAAATATAAAAAATATAAAAAATAGTAATTTTTCAACTTTTTATATTTTATCCCATAATTTATAATTTAAATTCGAATTTCTGGTGCATCTTAGCAGATCAATAAAGTCTTATTATTTAGTAGCAACTACAACCAGATTATCGAAAATCTCCATTGTATGTGATAGGATCTGGAAAATATTGATCAACGCCTAGTTTCCGTGTTAACTTTAATGGCAATTTTCCTGATTGTTAAGATTGCTATCGCTTGAATCACATCCTCCGGCTGCATGAATCGCTGCTAGCATAGGACTTATACATTATTTGAGTTCATTTGTCACATCATGCATTGGAACGAATCTCTTCCTTTGACGTACCACCAATCATTAAATAAAAGCTCTTTCAAGCTAAGTATCCAGCAGTATCATGTGCATATACCTGAGACATTTGAATCCAGACACCAAACAAGTACTTGGCGGATTCTCAATTTGTATCGCGGTGTGCAATTTGAATGCAATCTGAGAATCAGCATCTTCATGATCGGATCGAAGCTCAGGTACTTGACTGTGACGACCAAGAACGACTTTCACTCCTCGATTTATGACATGGTATCTATCCACAAGCAAGATATACCTCAAAACCAGGTTTTAACGTCTTTTCTAACTCGACGATCTAGTCATACAGAAGGAAAGGTTTGTCGTATGGCTTGCATTTGACAACGTGTTCAGGTGTTGTTTTGGAAGTGGTGTTAGATCAGTCATGTTTCTCATTTTTTTGCATCTGAACATTAACACAGCGCCCCCACCCCCTTCACCCGATTACCTTATTGATTCCTCGTTTACATAATTGTTACCAACCACAGCAATAGACTGGCACTTCAAATCAAGAGCCCTACCCAACAACTGATCTGAGAGCTCGACAAATGTGATGCACTTAGCTGTTATGTGTTAGTGATTATGAACAACATCATGAGATCTATCCACGCACAGTACTGGCTCACTAATTAGGGGAAGTTCTATATTTGCATGGCCTTTCTCAAGTCACGGGAGCGGGATACTTTTTGTGTCTTTCTACGAGAGGCATCTAGATTGAAGAAAGTGGATCCGGTGCTAATTCACACTGTAGCAATTCCTTGATGTCAACATCACGAGAGTGTCCAACGATTGCCAGTTTGCTGAATATTTCGCGACCAATATCCAATGCCCGTATCAGCTGTTTTATTTTTATCTCACATGGCCTGAAGTGAGCTTATATCGTGCTGACCGTCCGTCGTGTGTCCGTCCGTCAGTCCGTCTTGGGTCCATCCGGTCGTCAACCTGTCATCTGTCAACTTTTTCTTTAAACTTCTTCTCAAGAACTGCGAACCGATTTCAATTATATTTGGCAGGAAGCATCCTTAGGGCATAGGAATCCAAGTTTGTTCAACCGAAGCCGATCGGCCAATTTGGCTGGCCATCTTGGATTTTGGCCGATTTTTAGAAACATTTTTAAAAATCTTCTTCACCGAAACCACTTGAGGGATTGAAGCAAACCTCAGGAAATATGATCTATGGCAAGAGCTGAACCAAGTTGTTCAAGGGAACTTGATTGGTCAAATGGTTCGGCGACCAGCTTGGTTGATCTAGCTTTAGCGAAAATGACTTCTCCAGAACTGCGGAAGGGATCAGGCCAAAATTTGGCAGATATGATTAGGGACCAAGAACCATTCAAGTTTGTTCAAGAGAAGTTGATCCAAGTTGGATTTTTTATTTGATGGATTTTGAGGCCGAAATTGGTTTTATATATGTTTTCGGGTATTCTGATCTCAAATTTGCAATTTTCGAAACTGTCGGATAAATTGTTTGGCGGACATCTTGGATCATTTTCCCGTCAAAATCTCCTATATTAAAGCAATGGGAAATTTAAAATGTCTTCTTTTCGCGAACTGCTGGGTCGATTTCAACTATATTTGGCAGGAAGCATCCTTAGGGCATAGCGATTGAAGTTTGTTCAAACGAAGCTGATTGGCCCATTTGGCCGGCGGCCATCTTGAATTTCATCCAATTTTTAGAAATGTCTTTAAAAATCTTCTCCTGCGAAACCATTTGAGGGATCGATTCAGAACTCATGAAATATGATCTAGGGCAAGAACTGAACCAAGTTTGTTCAAGGGAATTTGATTGACCAAATGGTTCAGTGGCCATCTTGGATGACCTAGTTTTCGCAAATATAACTTCTTACTCAGAACCGCTGATGCGATCAGGCCAACAGTTGTGATATATGATTAGGGACTACCCAGATAACAATACTACATTGGCCCAATGTTGGCCCAACATATTTTGTAACATTGACTGTCTACATTGGCCCAATGTCATTCTGCTCATTGGTCTAATGTTGGCCCAACATGTTGGGCCAACGCATGCATCCAACATTGGCCCAATGCATCCACCAAACATAGGCCCAACATACGTCACATAACATTGGGCAAAGACTGACTGTCTAGATGTGTCCAACATTACATTTTTTAAATATTTTTAAAATCTTATTAAAATTTATTTTTATGTGTGCAATATATTTAGCAAATTGGCAAAGTGAACGACACATTTAAAGAAATGTGCCAAACCTGTTTGCCAGGTACCATGTCGAAGCAACGAATTGGTTTGAAAGGTATTTCATAGTAATACCGTTTATAACAAATTGACATTCTTCATAGGAAATTGCCAAATTCTTATGGTGGTTGTCAAAATACATATTGAAATTATATTACAGAATAGCAGTATTTAGAGGGGAGATAATATTTAGACCACTTAATTGCTTTCAGATGAAGGACTCCTTAATAAAGAATAAACTCCATCGCGTTATTGCTACATACACCTAACGTAATCTATTAAATAATGGGCTATTGAGTTACTGAGTTACCTTCCTTGAAATGAAGATTTTGTTTAAATGCTATCATCCAAATTAATTAGCAAATAGGCCTAAATGGACTTACAAACCTTAATTACACACAACAGGCCAGTACCCTAAGCATTGCACTGATGTGTATGCATATTATTATATACATTGACTTTAAGGTGTTGGGCCAACGTTGGCCCAACAACTCCAAGCCAACTGTCATTTTGCCAATCTTATCCCAACGTTGGCACAATGTTGGCCCGATGCATATGTATATCATTTATAATATACATTGACTATGAGTGGTTGGGCCAACGTTGGCCCAACAACACTAACCCAACTGTAATTTTGCCACTGTTTTGCCAATGTGGGCCCAATGCATGTATACAACATTTACAGTATACATTCGCTATAACTGGTTGGGCCAACGTTGGTCCAACAACTCTAACCCAACTGTTATTTTGCTGCTGTTATGCCAATGTTGGCCCAACACATATGTATATCATCATTAAATACATTGTCAACATTTATAATATACATTGGCTATAAGTGGTCGGGCCAACATTGGCCCAACCAATGTACCCCAACTGTAATTTTGCCAATGTTGGCCCAACACTTTGTTGCCAATGGCGACGGTGCCAACCAATTGCCAACGTTGGCCCACTGCCCAATAGCCAACGGCGACCATGCCAACCAATCGCCAATGTTGGCCCAATGTAGTAATGTTATCTGGGTAAAAGCCATTAAGGTTTGTTCAAGGGAAGTTGGTCCGTCAGAAAAGCTGGCCGGCATGGGCCAATCAATATGTAATGTGTTTAGTGATTTTAAATTTGCCATTTTCGAGACTGTCGGATAAACGGTTTAGTGGCCATCTTGTATCATTTACCCGCAAATAGCTCCGATACTAAAGCAATGGGAAATTAAAAATGTATTCTTCTCGTGAACCATTGGGCCGATTTCAAGCATATTTGACAGGAGGCATCCTTTGCCAATAGGGATACAAATTTGTTGAAAGGAACAATTTGGATCGGCCAATTTGGCTGGCGGCCATCTTGGATTTTGGCCGACTTTTAGAAGCGTCTGTAAAAATCTTCTCTGAAACTGCTTGGGGGATCGATGCAGACCTCATGAAATATGACCTAGGGCAAGAGCTGAACCAAGTCTGTTCGAGGGAAGTTAATTTGCCAAATGGTTCGGCGGCCATCTTGGATGACCTATTTTTCGTGAAAATGACCTGAATCGATCGGGCCGAAATTTGGCTGATATAATTAGGGTCGAAACACCATTAAAATTTGTTCATGGAACGTTGATATGTTAAAAAATCATGTCCGCATTGAATAAATCAAAATAGAACGTTTTTAGAGAACATCTTGTAATTGTGATGACATCCGTCGCAATAAGATAAAATCCTGATCAAGACCACGCCTACGCTAATATTCTGATGTGCAAATGTGAACCAGTCAATTTCCCTAGCAGGGCCTTGGGTTGGGATTTTTTCACGATGATATTTGAACACTGTAAAATAACTATTGGGTTGGTCTTTTCTGAATTATTTCTCTGTCTAATGTTTGATAGAATGATGCTTCCAAAGTTCTGCAGGGAACCACTATCACTACTACCATCCCGCTAGATAACCATATTATCAACGTCATGATGGCCCCATGTAGCATTTCAGTAGCTCTGTTTTAATTGTCACCTGCAGATCTTGCCATCTTTCCTGCGATCATGTTCACGGGAATACGCTGTCAAGTTGCTGATTAGCTCAATAGGTATCACTCATGCGGACCATATCATAACTAATGCAGTTTCCTTATGTATTGAGGAAACTGTGAAGCCTCATAAACACAGATCAGGATTCAAAAAGATAATTCAGTCACCAGTGTCATCCATTCCACCCATCTCTGCTAGAAGGAAGATCCCGGTCGGTACGCGGGTTGAGACGGTGGCGAGCTAAACCCCCATAAGAACCACCAACCGGACCACCTGACTTATTCGCCGGTACCATACTAGCATGTTTTGCGATTTCGCCGGTTTTGGGTGCGATTCCCTGTCAATGCCAATAAACCGTAATATCACGATTACTTGTATAATAATATATTTGAAATAGCACATATTGATGCGAAAAATAATCTGAAACAGCCTTCGAATGATTATTTACTAAAAGCATCAGGATTGCGCTAGGTTAGGATAAGCAGATTGAATTTAAAATAGAAGATCAAAGTATCATTGGAATGATAAAATAAACATCTGAATCCGGAATGAAGATTTCTCTAAAGAAGATAAAACAGATATCGGAATATAACCTCTGATAGACGATGCTGGAAGCAGATCCTTAGGAAGCAGACTCTGAACCAGAAGCAAAGGCGCATAGTCCTCTGGTTATGACTGGGCCCAAGTATTTGCAATCTTTGTTTGTGCTCGACAATACTATTCCCACACCAGCGCGAACCAATGTGCTGCTGTTGACTGAAACAACAACTACTACTCGTTTTCAACCAGGAAACTCTGAGAACTTGTATCAGCACACCAAGAACATTACAAGCACGCGCAAGAATATCCATAGTGATGAGAATATTTTTAAAAACATGCAAAACGTGCAAAGAGCCTAAAATCGAAATCGTTGCAACCCCGACCAACATTACTTTCTTGGTGCAGCTTTCATTTGAGACCAGGTGTCACGTTCTATCTGCATATGAATAAGGCAGACAACTGCCATTTAGTAGTAGTAGTATGCGAGAATCGCAATTTTCAGTTGGTAATTACAATAATTTTACATGAGATGCAGGATTGCCTTGCTATTGCATGATATTTATTATTAACTATCTTTCTAATCAATTTTAAAGTATTATTTCGATATTGTTGTTGACAGTATAGAGAAATGGGAGTCAAATATATAAGATCTTAATGATGTCTAATGGCGTTTAACGAGATGGCATCATGAATGACGTAGATAAGTGCGTCACGAACGAAAAATTGAAGACTAAGCGTTGCTGTACGAATTGTATGTATTTAATAAACATTCTGTTGAATATTTTGAAACTAATTTGACCTGGCGCTGTAGTTCTAGCCTGCTCTGACTCAACCCAACCCTGTGACAGACATTTGGACAGACTGACTGGGTGCACCAAGTTAAAATAGTTTCAAAATATTCAAAAGCGTACCTGTATAGTTTTCTGGAAATTGATAGTCAGGCCATTTGTAGTTTGATCAATACAGTTAAACATATCTATAATGACCGCTTGCCTTGGGGGGGGGGGGGTTGGGGGGGAGGTGGAATTGGGGGGGGGGGGGGTTGGGGGGGGGGACACGCTCGTGAACGTTTAAAGATGGTTGCCCATAAGATCATATACCCGTGATAAAGTACCGCGGTAATGAGGCAACGAAACCCATGTATATTAAATACTATGGTCAATAATTTGTAGAAAGTGACACCCTGTCTTTTGAAATCACTTTCATGGTTCATAGGCAGTTCGTTAAATTCCGTTAAATGTCGGTCTGACTGTAATCGCTTATTGGCTCGTTAACATTCCTCTAGCGTGCTACAGCTCGTTTGTACTAAATTCAGCATCTCGGGTGATGAGTTCATCTGCGCACAGATCTTAATATGACTGAAAGATGTTTTCTTAATTCTAATAATACTGACTTCAACCGTAATTGCAATTTTCCTGCTAAATTATCAGCTTTGCCAGCTTTCTTTTTTCATTACTACGAGCACGATGCATTGTGCTCATTCCATCACGGGCCAATTCATTGACGTGTAATGCTTTCATAAGTTATTATCATGAATTTTCAGCTATTCTTATATCTGCATACAAAAATTACGATTGATAAGAGAATATGGCCGTAAAGCGGAATTTCTTGCTAACTCGGTAGCCGGAATACTATCAATTGATTGCATTGCTAGTGCTAAGTACATACTGTAGAAGTAATACGTTCACCGCTAGATGGTACTTCATAATGCAAATTGTTTTCTTGGAATTTTGTCAACGGGCGTAATCCTTCTCTACTGTGAAAAACCGATTAACCGACATAAATAAATACTAAAAAGGCGCAATCGTAGTTTTCACACCACACTCAGACATCCCTCTTGTCACATTGTAAAGTCTCATCACATTTTACAGATATCCCAGATCATGACAAAAGGATCCTTTCTTGTGTTAGAATCCCAACCAAATCAGAACAGTAGTTTTCGATATATATCTATTTGATCCGATTTGGACCCGATGTTTTTATCCCGTTTACGGCCAAAGCCGTCTTAAAATCCTCTATCGCCATAAGCAGCGGTGTTGAGTTCAAATTCGATCCAATAATGGATCGCTATCCTCTGAGATACAATTGTATGATGTATGATTACTGTATTCTGCGGCTGTAGTAGTAGAAACATCATGCAGCTGCAATCAGTCCTTCTTCGCTTTGGCCCACTGTGTCTTGTCCTCAGCCGAAATCATTAGCTTCCTCAGGTCCATTCTTGACTTGAGTGTACTGAGCCCTACTTACCTGAGGTCACCTCGCAGCACGCTTAGCAAATTTATGCAACGACGTCCTCTACTGGCTTTGGATTTGCTGGCTCCGAGTAGGGCGAATTCCAAGGCTCTCTGGGCTGGTGTCTCTTCTGGCATCCTTAGCACATGGCCAAACATGGACCGTCTTTGCTGGGCAACTTTTACAGACAGCGACGACGTATTCCACATCTTGTATAGTGCATCGTTGGAAATTATGCTGTTTGACCATCGGTGTCCAGTGATGGTGCGTCGGTGTTTGCGGTGGCAGGCATCGAGGTTGTCTAGAGCTGCCTTTGGAGCTGCCCAGCTGTTACAGTTATACAACATCAAGGATACGCAGGTTGCATTGTATAAACGTAGCCTCTTTATCAAGGGCATCTTTAATCTACGAATCCATAGCTTCCAGAAGGGCTGGAAAGCTATGTTCCCCATGACGCAGCGTGCAGAAATGTCAGCAGTATTGCAAAGCAGTGAGCCCAGGATTTTACTTTTCCTCCGCGGTTCGCCGCCACGAAGTGGGTCGTCATTTTCTATAGTTTCATGCTTTGTTGATAGGTATATGTGGGTGAACTCTGTTTTGAATCCATTCATAGAGATTCTCAATTTTTAGTTTGCTTGCAGCTATTGAGAGAAGTTCGTCAAGCGGTTTCTTTTCCTCGTCTATGAAGTCCACATCGTCGGCATATTCCATCTCTAGCGGCATGCCCAGTATTGACACGGGGGGGGGGGGGGTCGGGGGGTCTTGTGGAACTTTCCCACACAGCAGGCGAAAAGCACCGGGGATAGACCATCTCCCTGTGGGGAGCCGATTGATGTCTCAAACTCTACAGACTTCACTGACTTGACTCGTACTCTCAGCTTGGCGTCTGCAAGCAGTAGTCTCACTAGTCGTTGCTCATCTTCACTGCAGCTGGTCTGGCGTAGTATATCTAGGATCTTTGAGCGTTTGATTGTGTCGGACAAGTCAATGCCCATCTTGTGGAAGTCCCAGTGTTTGGACATGACTACCGACACAAACATGCGTTGAGCCCATACAATGTCTGGGCAGCTGCGTCCACGTTTGAAGCCACTTTGACATGATCCGGTGAAGTAATCGATCTTGTCTCGGATGCAGCATAGAGTAACATTGGATAGGATTTTCTGTATGCTGTTGAGGAGCACAATGGGCCGCAGATTGGCTGGGGGGGGTGGGGGTCCAGGTGGCTTCTTAGACTTGGGTGGTGCGATAAGGGTGCCTTGGCCTACAGCGTCGATGGGAAGGTGGTGCATAAAAGCTGAATTGATTGGGTGCGTGATCGGTTTTGAGATAATGTCACTTGCATATTTGAATAGTTCATTGCTCATGCCATCGGGTCCAGATGCACGTCCATTTTTCATGGCTTTAACACATTTCAACAATGGACCTTTCCATTTTTTAACCATGTCCCGCCCATCTCTAGCTATGCTCCGCCCACACCTTGATCGTGTTGGGATCGATCGATCTCTGAACTCTCTGACTATCAATTTCCAGAAAAGTATACAGGTAAGCTGTTGAATATTTTAAAACTAATTTGATTACGTGCTGTTGCTGCCTATACAGCATGTTTATTAAACGGTAGAGACATACAATTTGTACAACGTGTCGGACTATTACGAGTGAAAGACGGGCCGTATAGAATCATTTATGACGTAATGATTATGACGTCATCCTACTCTTAGCTGATTATGACATCATATGACCGCATTATTCTGGAAATTTTCATTGCACTAGATGCACTACAAGCACTATGCGTTCTAGTACATCCGTACGCCCGTGATTAGTACGTTAGACTAACTGAACTGAAAGTTGCTGCCGCCATAGATTGGAAGCCATACAAGTGACGACTCAATGAAGCTATTGTTGCCCTGGGTAGTTATGCAGCAATAGCTTCCAGCATACGACAGCATCAACCTTGAGCCCAATTAGGTTAACGAATAATCTGTCACGGTTGAAAATTAATTGTTCTCAGATTTTGAACGCTATGACTAATTAGTCCCATTAGTCAGGTCAATATATGGTTTGACACCGCCGCCCCCCCCCCCCAAATTGCTCCAAAAGGTGTGTTTTTTACGTTTTATGGTATGGTTTGGTGTACTAAAGAGCATACTAAAAGTCTACTACAATCTGACCATCGGAAAGTCATTATTTTCAAGATGGAGTCCAAGATGGCTGCCAAAACCATAAAATAGCCATAAGCCATTAACTATTCATACTAGACTGGCGACTTCGGTGTCTACTCCTAGGTTCATGGTACCTAGCAAGACATTAAGACTAGGTAAAATGCAATGGTTTTTCAAAAATATATTTGAGAAATCCAACATGTCGTCCGAAGATGGCCGCCAGAACCCTAAAATGGCCATAAGTCATTAACTATTCATACTATGCGGTGGGATTTTGGTGTCTATCCCCAGCTTCGCGGTGCCTAGCAACACATTAAGCCAGGTAAAATCCCATGGGATTTAAAAATATTTGAGAAATTTGGTATGGCCTCCACGAGAGCCGTTTTCCAAGGCATTGTTTATATAAAATAACATATAATAGCCTGAGGTAATTTTAGAAAATTGTCTATAAAGTAACTAAAAAATCATCGAGAAAAAGAGTAAATGAAAATTCATTTTGGGTGTGTCTACAGCACTATCAACTTTTAGTTGTAATTGCTTGTGTTAATCTACTAACTTATCTCTTCATTCTATGATTCCTTTCGTTTTCAAGATAAAACGAGTTAGGGTATATAACTCACAACCTTCTCTTTCTGGCCTAACAATGAGTACAGCCAGTGTCAGCCAAGACGTTTGTCCCATCTGCAGAGAGAAGATTGAAGATATCATTGATGTAGTTGAAATTCGTCAGAAAGGGGCTGTTGGGATCAATGCACCAAGTATGCAAAAAGGTGATGTTGTGACAGCGGCTGATAAAGTGTATCAGATCAGTCGTAAACAGTATATAAACCAAAAAGATATAAGAAAACAACTTGCAAAGAAAAGTTGACCCTCCATAGCAGCTAAGCGTGTTAAATACTATGGCTGTGATCTATATGCTGCAGATTGCTTGTATCATCATTCATGTAGCGCAGATTTTCGGTCTGGACTTGGCGTGCTCCTTCACTTTCGGAACATTCCTGAGATTAAGCGCAAAAAGTATGGGTGGCCCATAGACGAAGAGGCGGAGCAAGCGTTTCTGAAAATGTGCTCTTACCTTGAGCTGCACAATGAAGAACAACTGACTGTTTCATTTCTGAGGCAGAAAATGAAGGGATCTCTGTCTGGTGCGGATTCTCTCCCATATGCCAACCAGTATCTCAAGAGCCGGTTGCAAGAACTGTAAAATGTTTTTATGGAAATGTTATCCATTTTGCAGAAAAGAACGCCTTGCTGATATTGTGACAACGAGAGAAAAAGCATCGCACATACTGAGGTCTTACTTCAAACAAACAAGCCAGAACAGTGATGAAGGCTCACAAATAGGACAATTATTGAAGCTGTTGCGAAGCT
Organism: Chaetoderma sp. LZ-2023a; assembly: GCA_034401795.1. Taxonomy (NCBI): domain Eukaryota; kingdom Metazoa; phylum Mollusca; class Caudofoveata; order Chaetodermatida; family Chaetodermatidae; genus Chaetoderma; species Chaetoderma sp. LZ-2023a. The sequence goes on along the minus strand of CM067372.1, from coordinate 102,199,531 downwards.
GATTAAAAGTGGCATTAAGTCTAATGTTCCGTCTATTACAAATCAGTAACCAAGTGATCAGACATTTGAGCTTGATTCCAACTTGGGATTCATTCCTGCCACACTGCGCACAACATTGAATATCATGTTTGTCGGTACAGATACTAGACGAAAGGTTGCGGGCACAGGTCAAGCTATTATTCAAGCAGTTCGGCCACGTGCAGTCATTGCTCCATTACAAGTTGGTCCTGCCGTGCAGACACAGCATTTATATCTTTCTAAATTTATCATAGACACATTTCATGAGATGGGGTTTTATTCTTCTTATGGGGAAATCCTGCGATTTGAGAACGATGCTGCTGATTGTGTTTCTCCAGACATGTTAGGTGGCGACATTGATTTGTTAGACAAGGCATTGCTTTTTTCTGTGGACAATGTGGACCATAATATTCTTACAATATATGGTAAAGGGACTTTTCAAGGGATGGGGATTATAGCGGCATTGACACCAGGCCGCCGGACAAACGATATGATTCCTAGGCTAAATATTTCAGAACTGAGCATTGCAGAAAGGACAATGATCCCTATCATAGAGCATCGTTTTGCCAATCATGTGCGCCGCAACATCGTCTTCAAAGAACTTTCGACATTTGTTGCCTATGACAGGAGGGCTGATATCTTTTGGGATGTCTCCTTCAACTTCAAACCGGTCACCTCTAATTGGCAGGGGACGATGCACGTTCTACATCATGGGAATGAGCACCCAGGTCTATCTTCGGTCAACTTCTTGCCTTGTGATCGATGTGTACTCTGGGGACAAGACCCGTATTTTGCCGACATTGAGTTATTCGTAATCTTGCAATTAAACATCATTTTCCGCATATAGTAACATTTGACCAGCCTCAGTATTGGAACGCGGCTGAGATTGTCAGTGATGCACCAAAGAACGGTCATCTGAAAACGACCGTTTTTCTGTTGGATGTGTTTCACACGTTTATGAACATACTCTGGGAAATATGACTCTTGTTGATGCCATAGGCCTTAAAACATACTGGACACATTCTGTAGATTAAATGCTGTAGTGCACATGATGACCGGAAAATCTGTCGAAAGATCATTCCGTGGTCATCTGCTGGATACGATTACCGACCTTGGCAGTCAAATGATGGCTGTCATGTGTGGTGGAAAGTGCAATGACTCACTTCATCCTTAATGTGCTATAGTATCTTCAGTAAGAAAGTGGTTTCAGCTAAATCATTTGTAACACCTGAACGTCTTCCTCCTACTGTTTCTGCCACTAAATTCCCCTGCCTATAAGTGTTTACTACCGGATCATGGTGTGGCTTGATAGAGAAAAAGACGTGGATGTTTTGAATTGGGGTTGGACGCAGGAGAAGATCAGTTGGTGGCAGTTATGTAAAACATTAATGCAGGTCTTTCTACAGATGATCCACTGCAACTGCTCAACAGATTATAACACGTGATGTTTCGGCTTTAGAGGATATGGACTATCATGTACTACTGCCTGTCGAACATGTCAAACTGAATCTTGTGACAACCCGAATAACAACAAGGCTATTGAAAAAGAGTTTCACAGTGATGATTGAAGTGAAGATTGAATTGGAGTGACGAAAATTGGTCATATTGAATTCGCTAGGGTCCCCACCCTTCCAACAACCAGGTAGACAACAAGATATCCTGCATAGAATTGACAACATCGTCGTGTCGTG